>PVKN010017574.1:0-17268 GCA_004027915.1 Capromys pilorides
TCTACAGGAGTTGAACCAATTTCCATATTTCCTAGAAGTACAATGATTTCCTATTTCCACATATGCTCACTAGAGTTCATCATTTTTTATCCTTTATCTCATGTTCATTTAAAATGAAGTGGAAATGAATGATATTGCATTTTTATTTTCTTCTATGTTTCTAGAATTTTTATGTTGAGAATTTTTTCTGAGACATCTTGTACTTTTGTTCTTCCTTTAGAAAAATGTCTATCAAGATTCCTTGTCACTTTTTAACCACACTGTTATCATTATGATTACTAGTATTATTATTTTGCTTTAAAGTTTTATAGACTTCATTATGCATTGTTTATGTAACTATGTTGTTACCTAATGTTGCACCAAATCATAAGATTATGACTTTACATTTTATTGTGTAGAACATTTTTTCTTTCTGTCTCTTTTTTTAAATTTTATAATATGTTCGGTACAGGATCTCACTGTGCAGCTTGGACTCATAGAGATGCTCCTGTTTCAGCCTCCCCAATGCTGGGATTACAGGCACATGCCACCACATTCAGTCTTGTTGGGCATCTCAGCATGCCTGCGGTGGGGCCAGCACAGCATGTGAAACCGGGGATAGCATCCAGGTCTTTGTGCTTTCCTAGGTAGGCACTTAGACCACTGAGCTATCTCTGCAGCCCCAGAACATTTCTTTCTAGTTTGGTGTAATTTCATTTTTTAGAATCGTTTTTGTTTTCTATGTATTTACATTCTAATCAGGAAAATATTTTCCTAGATATACTCTATACAGTACTTGACATATATATCCATTAATTTTTTTAAAAATTTGTGCGTTTAACTCCATAGTATAAAACTTCATATTGTGATATCTCAGCTTCTAATCTCATAGTTCACCATGGGACACACATTTCCCCTAGCACAATTTACTGAAGAGAAAACTAATGGCCAAATATATGCTTCTGCAACTGTGTGGAAAATAATTTGGTTGCATGGCAGAGGGTTTATTTCTCAGTATTTTATTGTTTGCATTGTTTTACCTGTCAACTTCTATGAGCATCATACTTTTTAGGTACTGTATTTATATCATATATATATATATATATTTACATAATCTATTACATTTGTGTATTGTGATGCCATTAGCATTGCTCTTCTTACACAAGATTATTTTGTGTTCTGGATTACTTTTGTTATTGTAACAATAGAGGGGTTTTGTTTCTGTGTGAGGAGGAAAATACCAGTGAAATTCCTACAAGAATTGCATTAAGAGTGCATATTTATTTAGGTAATATTGACATTGCATGTTGAGTGTTCCCCAAGGGTAAAGTTTTCATTGCTGACATAATGTTTTGGGGAGGTACTATGGATAGTCAACAAAGTTCTGTTCTTGTGGAAGGTCTTCAGGTAACTGGATTACTCGCCAGAAGAGACTATGGAACCCACTTGCCCTCTGTTCTGTCTACTTTCAAACAGAGAAATCCCTTCCTCATCCTCATCTCAGTCTGGGAAGTTTCTATTTATAATCTCATGAATACATTATCAGAATCCCATCAATTTAGTTTCAGTCTACCACATCCAGTGCAACCCACAGTAAGAATAAAGACATTTAGGCATATTTTTAGATATTATGGGCATCCAAGGAGTCCTAAGTTCAGTCATAGTGATAACTGCATGGAACAAAGGCCTCAACTCAGGAGTGAACTCGGGTTTTATTCAATCATCAAGGAGGAGTGGTTTGAGGATGACTGACTAAAAATGTCAGGAAGTAGGTGAGTACTGTGAGCTGATCTTGGTAGGAGGCCTGCATTTATCTTGCAGTATAAAGAGAGAAGGATATATAGAGAGTAGTCTGCATTACACTACTGAGATAATATCTAACGTTTTGTGATCATGGCCTCCATCTTGAGGCTCGATCCCTGCCGACAGTATAGAGCATTAGCTCCTTGTCTCATCTAAACCCAGCTCACATTGGAGAGCAGCAAGTTGGGGTTCTGGGAAAACACACCTGCCATCTTCAAAGACTACCAGCAGCACCTTGGCTAGACTTACATACGATGCTAAAATCCAACTGAAGGGATAAGGAAATGCCCTAGTCAGCTCAGTACAAATGAATAAATGGAAATAGGGTCAGGCATAACTAAAACAGAGACAGTTGTTTTCATTAGGACAGTTTCCAAAGTGGTCCTTCACAGAGAATTTCAACATGTTGAGCCAGGACAGGGCATGGTGAGCTTACAGCCTAAAGTCCTTTTTTATCCCAGGCTCATCCCAAGAAAGATCTCAGGTGGATCAAATTGTTGTTGTAGGCAGCTGAATTAGACAAAAATATAATGGGCAGTCCAATGGGCTAGGCCTTCAAAGGGCCCAATGTGAAATACAAGATACCTTGAAACTGTGGGAGGGATGGGGCACTCCTGCTGTGGACCACAACTCAAGGCAAAACATTAAACAAATGCAGCCACATACTTCCCTAGGGAAGACAACAGGGATTGATATTGTACATAGGTATCCATCACCTTGAAAAACCTTAAAGTCATTAACCCAACACCTTACAGAAAAAGCCCTTGTTCTGTATTCATGTCCTTGTGTTCTGTGACTTGCTTTTCCATTTGATCTTGATTTAATCAATTTTACCTGCGCAATTATGCTTGTAATCATATTGATTGACCATAGTTTCCTCCCACCTCATACCCGCATTGTGAGTGACAGAGGTTTGTTTCTCTTGCAGGCCCAGTTGACAGAGTGACAGATGAAGAGCAGCCAATCAGCAATGCAGTCGCGGGAGGTCCGAACTAGCCAATCAGGCCAGAAGAGGGAGGAGGGCACTTCCTGTGTGATGGCGTTACATCGCAAATTTTGAGTGCGATGCTGAGGGCTCCCGCTGACTAGACAGCATTTTGTGAAGTTTCTACTGGCTACAAGCGGCATTGGAAGGATCCTCACAGACCGTCAGCCGACGCAATGGTAATGTTGTGGAGTTGGGGAGGGCATGGAATCCGGTGTGTTCCTGATGGAAATGGTCAGAACCAGCTCCTGTGATGCACAGCCTCCCTGCTGTGCTGCACACCCTGAGGGCTTCGTAGGCTTTGATGCTGCTTCATCGTCTCAACGGTTTTCGCGTTTGCTCAGGCAGGGACAGTGCTGTTCCCAGCCAACAGCTCCGACTCTAACACTATCAGCCTAGAATACCTTCCTGGTCAGCCGCTGGCACGAAGGTATCTGCAGCAGTCTAGCGAGAGCAGGGGCTTTAGGGAAAAAGATGGGTTGCCTACGCAGCGTTTTTTTTCTACGCATCTTTCTTTCTTCCTTTCTTTCTTTCTTTCCTTCCTTCCTTCCTTCTTTCTTTCCTTCTTTTCATTCTTTCTTTCCTTTTCTTTCTTTTTCTTTTCTACTCAGCATTTAGAAAACCATCGCTTTAATTGCGTACGTGAGATACCTGTTTGCAATTGTGTTACAGTACGAAAAGTGCTCGTGATCTAATAAGATTGGGGAATGAACCTACAAACTAAAACAAGGATAGTGGGAGACATTTTGTTGGAAATAAAAATAATACCTCCCTGATTTGCACCAGTGTCCCCAGAGAGTCGCCTAGGACCACTGCATCCAGAGCGAATTAGAGAAAAAGAGAGCACAGTAAGTGCGCAGTTGTTGAGCGGGCATCCATCACAGAGGGCTCTGCGGATTCAAAACAACCTGTTTGCTCTCGGGTTTCAAACACATTTTCTCAGAATGCATTGTTAAAATGAAATTTTGATTTTAGAGAAACACTGGGTATTTTGCTTTAAATTTCTAAAAAATCTGAAGCTTAATAGAGAATGGCTGCCACTCTTTTAATATGGAGGTGGCTTCATTCCTTGTTGAGCAAAAAAATCGACTCTTGGGCGTTGCTAGGTAACTGACTGCTCTTGTTTTAATTCTTATGAAAACGTTAATTTCCCAACTCTTGTGGCAGGCCCTTTCCTAGTTACTTGCCATATTTATAAGGTAACTAAATAGATTATTATTTTGTATTTAAGTGAAGTTTTCCAAAGCATTTAGAATGCTGGAGGAGTATGCAGCAGGTGCTAATGTACTGGCAAGGAAAGGAAAGGGCTTGTGCTCAGACTGCCTTCCTGCAGGGTCTCTGTGTTCAACCCACACTGAGATAGATCTGCATTGTACTGCAGCATCTACAGGGATGTGGATTTGTGATACTGGTATAGCTAGAAAGGAAAAGGGGCAGCATCTCTGAAATAATGGCTTTACAACCTGCCAATAGTTACTTGGCATTGTTTTAAAAATTGAAACTCTGAATGATGTGTTTATATACAGCAAGTATTGAAATAGGGACAAATTCCCATAGTTAAGGTCTGCTGGCTCATGAATAAAGAAGTAGAATAAAAGAGTTTTCTGAAGAGGCAAGAAGAAAGCATTGTCAAAGAGAAGTGGGGATTTGGGAGAATGCTAAAAATTTATTGCAAGTAGAGCAGTACTCGAAGTACTGCTCTAAGTACTGAAGAAGTCAGATTATCCAAAGTGTGATAATAAATGCAAGATTATTTACTGGTTTGTTCTGGGATTGGGTCTAAGGTCAGAAGCATAAAGACAGAGAACCTAATAATAGATAAACGTAAGTGCTGTGGATACTGATGGGCTCATCCAATCATTTTTGAGGCAGAATTAGAAATTAGGAAACTGGTGGTGTTGTAGGCCTCAACATAGGGTAGACATTATCACTGATGTCAAATGAGAAGGGGTTTCTCTTGGATACAAAAGATGATTGATTACAGAATTGGGAATAAAACTCAAGACCTTGTGCTTGCCCTTTAGCTAGCTCCCCAGCCCCTAGGATAAAAAAGATTTTAAGTCATGTTCCATCTTTCTCATTGTACTGGGATGGAAGTCAGGAATTTTGATTCAAGCTATGTCTTCCCATAAATATTCTTTTTTTTCTTTTCTTCTTGTTTTTAAATTTTCAGACCATATCTTACTAAGTTGTCACAATTGGAAAAAACTGTGGCAATCTCTACCTCACTGAGTTTTGGAAACACAGGCAGTTGCCACCTTGCTAGTTGAAAATTTGGGTTCTTCAATCACCATGATTTTCCAATATTTCAGTGCTTGGTAAAGTACACATCGCTGAAGCCTGGTGGTGCACACATTTATTGTCAGCTTCTTGGGAAACTTGGACAGGAATGTTTAATCACCAAGCTTAGCCTGGCTAACTGAGCAAACCTTTTTTTAAATTTAAATAAATATTTTGGGGTGTGCCTCTACTCCAAACTACCTGGTCTGATACGCAAGAGAGTACAAGTTACATTTTTAGCAATTAAGAAGAAAATAAAATTTTAGTATAAATCTTACTTTTAATTTTGAAGCTTATTCATTTTTGCGGTACTTTGTACATTATTTTTTCATGATAGTAGTAGACAGCAGTAGTAAGTCACTGCTCTGTAAAAAATAGGACACTACAAGTGATCAACCAGTGAATGAATAGGTAGGTAGGTAGAAGATAGATAGATAGACAGACAGACAGATAATATTAAAAAGAGTATATAAAGTGTTCAGTGTTTGTTATAAAGTGTGATTTTGTATTACATGAATTGCCCCAAATACAGATCAAAGCCTGGGTATTGAGCAGGTTAAAGGACCCAAGGCTCAGCCTTAATGTTCAGTTAATCTGGCATATTCTGTGCATTTTCAGTACATTTTGTCTTCAGTTACCTCTGAGATGATGACAGTGTCTGTTTCCAACTCAAGTAGCATCTGTAGGATCTTGTGTTCAACTCTGCATGTGATCCTCTATGCAACATGACCCTCACCAGATTGGTTCTTCTTTTGAATGTTGTAGTAATCAGATTTTGCTGAGCAGCCAAATTTGGAGAACAGCATAAGGTTTTACATAGTGAAAATACTCTTCCAATTTTTTGTTTTGTGTTATTACTGTTGTTGTTGTTATTGATGATGATGTTGTTGTTGCTCTCATAAAGATCTACACCACTCTAGTTGCACTGTTTATATCAATCAGCAGGACAAAAGGAGAGGAAAGAAGTTTTTAGTGAAAAGACACAAGGCTAAGTAGATAGCACACGAGATACCAATCCTGTGCAAGGGCGAATGAAAATATTTCTATTTATTGTTATAATTTATGCTGACTATAGGAGCTGTTCTAATTATATTAACCTTCATTTCTATCTGTCTTTCTACCCTGAATTCATTCCTCCTGAAAGCATCTTAAATTCCAAGCCTGTGTGTCGATTTTATGATCCTTCACTTAGAAAATGTGCAGTTCTTATGTGGGGACATGTGGTGCACCAGGTCCTTCTATCCTCATAATGCCCTCATGAGCTCTACTTGCATTTGACATAATAGTTCTTGGTGAATTGCTTGATCAAAGAATTGAATTATTTCTCATTTCACAAAACCAGAATTGGAAGAACAGCACACTGTGTCTTTGAACAGGGAGCTGGACTCCTTGTCATGGTGTCCAGTCCACTGGGACATTTCAGTTTGTTAATTTATAATATGCTTTTGTTGGAAGTCTGTGTATATTATTTGTGTTTTTAATGGAAAGTGAATTATGATGTGCTCACCAAGAGAAGTATATCCAAAGCACCAAGACTTCATGAGCTGACTTATGAAGCTCTGGGAAATAAAAGAAATAATGAGAAACTTAAGAGCTTAAAAGAGAAAAAGTGTAATGTATTCAAGTGCAATTTGTATAGTAATACACCATGGCAATGCTTTCAGGCATAATTTACTGATTTGGATATGATTATAGGTGACCCACTACATAACCTTGCAGTAATCTTTATCAACTCATTTGCCTCTAACAACAAGTGTCCTTGGTATATAATAAAGAAAGTCACCATCAGCTTAAAAAATACTCTGAAAAACTGAACAGGTGTCTGCAATAATGAGGTTAACTTTGACCTCTCGGCCAGGTATCTCATTGGATAGATTTTGTTCTAGCTGCTTAAGAACTCACTCTGGGGAACACAGATTTTGGGGAAAATCAGCAAAGTTGTAGAGTGGTGGTGTGCTCAGCCTGAACCCTGGTGAATTCCCAGGTTTGGGACTAATGTAGGATGAAGCACGCCCAGGGTAAATTTGTCACGCACAAGGAGAGAAGGAATAGCACTGATTTTTTACATGACACTTCTAACAAATGAGTACTGAACTTTCTTTCAATACCTACACCAAGGTCTTCAGCTCTAGAGAGAGAAATTATCCCTGAAAATTGCATTGAATTCTGACAGGATCTCAACTGATAGTCTGCCTTCTCAAGCGTGTTTGTGTATTTTATCTGAGGATATTCTTAGTGTGAGATTTAAAAAGTTGTTATATGCTTGCTCTGTTTGGAAGTACATAAAGATTGTAAACTTCAAAGACAGTGATATAGGGAATGAATGTCTTATTCCAAAGTTCACCCAATCATTTTTTCAGGCAGAATTGGATTGTTTTTCTTATTGGTTACCTTAAAATAGCATGTAAAACAGAATTGGAATCTAAGTCTACAGGGAAGGTAACTCAAGCATAGACATGATTGTGCTGTATGGCTGTATGTCTTTGTGTTACAGGAGATTGAACTTGGGACTTTCACTCTGAGTGGCATCCAGCCTTTTCAGTGTTTGGGTTTATGATTTTGAATTTTTATACTGGTTCTTGCTGTGGAGCCCAGGTTGCATTTGACACTCTTGTCCTCTTGCCTCAGCCTCTGAGACTGGCATGATCACATGTGTAGTTTACCAAACATAATTATATAACAGGCTCACACTGCTTGGTTAAATTAACCATCATCATTTACTCATTATACTGTCAAGAATGTTGAAAATGTTTTTCATTGAGTATGTTTCTGAAAGATATTTTGGAAACTTCCTGTGCTAGATAAGTATCTATGAGTTTGAATCAGTTAGGTATGCAGTATATTTTTTCATTGAGGATATTCACTAGATTCTCAAGGACACAATCTAAAACTATCATAATTTTCTGTACCATAGGAACGCCCTTCTGTTTTTATCATAAGCCACTTTAAGGCAATGTATTCTTTTTTTTCCATGGTGTGACTCAGTGTGCCACATTATCAGAACTTAGAATGATGACACATAATGAAAAACAGCATCACATGCCTAGGAGAGCAGTCTTTATTAGAAGTGGTGCACCAGAACCGTGCTCTGAGTTTGTCAACATTTTGGCCTTTTGGGGGTGGCACATTGATTTTAGGCCACCATTTTTTGTTGTAGAATTGCTTAGTGTTCAGAAAGTAATACACATTTGAACTTAAAAGCAAAATTGGGAAAAGGTAAAGGCCAGACTTCAACTGATTTGTGGTGAATGCTCTGCTCAGTAAGGAGACTGTGGATAAGACAACAATTTCACCCTGTGATGATGAGTATGGTGTGAAGAAGCCCCAGACTGACGTTTCCTAACTTCTTATATTCCCGTCTCACCATTGTGATGGAGCTCCCCTGTTTTACATAGGCTGTTTGCATAGCGTTAGGAATATATTTAACCTTGTGAATGTGGTCCTCTTTTGCAATGCAGGGATTTTGCCTAACTAGCTTTCCTTTTTTGTTCCTTTGAAGCAAGTTTTCTGTTGAATATACAAGTTACCAGAAGGACTTAAGAATTTTTAAAATTTCATCTTGAGATTGTGATTGTCTTAGTTTAAAACTGAGTGTAGAACGGATTACATCTGAAGAAGCAAAGAAATAATGAGATGCTTTTACTTGTTTTGCATTGATTAAAAATATGTGTAAAGATCCATAGAATCAAAAGGGAGCTGAGAAAATCAACTGTGATTATCTCCTGTTCATTGTCCTGATTTCTTATTGTTACCTCCGTGGTGTCTGCAAGGTCAGGTTTTGGGATCAATTTGGTGGTTGATGATGTCATCAAGCAAACTGTTCTTTGGTTTGTATTGTTTGGAGTTGGAATGAGTTGATAACTGAGATTACTACATCATTATTGGGATGGAGGAAAGATTGTGCTAGGTTTCTGTTGGACTGCATTGCACGCGCTCCATTGCAGGGAAGGTCTTAGTTCAGATGCTTCACTCCCCAACTCTACTGCCTATGGGCCTGTTATATTTTAAGTGACTTTTACATTTTATTGTCTTTCCTGTGCATTAAAATGTTACTGTTGATTTTTCTGAAAGTGATATTTAATTAGAATTTTTGGTAGAATAGAAAATAAAGTGGTCTGCAGATGATAAGAAATTCAAAATTTCTAAAATGTTCATATACAAATTTTAAGAACATTTTTAACAGATATGTGTATTTTAGTTTGCCATGCTGTAGAATCATTTACCTTACTGTTTTCAACAGAAACTTTTTTTATACTTTTATCTTCTGCATTCAACAGCTCTTTCATATGTGTTTTGAACATTTAGGAAAATGTGGCATGTGGATTTCACATGCAGTGTTTACAATGTCCACTGTATTTGGTTGTATCTGGTACATAGTGACCCAGAAATGTGTATTTTCAGGTAGGGAGATATTGTGTTGTGGTACAATAACTTTTTAATTCTATTAATTTCTTATTTAAAGTATAATTTTCCTAACTTTAATGACAGATGTAAAGACCATTTTGTGTGTGTTTTTTTTTTTTGTTTTGCTTTGTTTTTTTGTATTTTTTTAGTAATTGTCTATATAGTCTCACTGCATAGATTAGACTCATAGATAGTTGTCCTCCTGTTTTCAGCCTCCCAAGTGTTGGGTTTATAGGTGCGCACCACCACACCCAGTCTCAGTCACCTTCTCAGTACACCCCAGTGGTGGGGCTGGCATGGCACACCAGAGATTGAACCCTGGCCACTGCGTCTGCCTAAGCAGGCACTTTAACTGCTGAGCTATTAGGCTGGCCCTGTGTGTTCCATCTTAATCTATTCTTAATATTTTATTCCTTTTTGTATTTTCTCTATCAATTCATATTACTTCGGATTTTTTTCAATATTTTATTATAATACACTGGATTAATTTTTAAAAATGTCTTCGATACTTTAAATTTTTCTAGTCTGTTATCATTTATAATGTACATGAGTATTCAGCAATGAAAGGATCTATTATGTGGAGGAATATTCGTGTTTTACATTGCCACTGTTTTCTCTAATTTTCTAAAGTTGATATATTTATTCTTTTCCAATATGTACATTCATTGTCCTTAATTTCTTTTGATGCACAGATTTCTGGGTGTCTGAAACAATTATAAGTTGTATGTTCAGTTTTGTATGTTATAAAATCCTTTACATTTAATCAAGCTTTATACTTGAAAAGTGTCACTTAAAACTGAAAATTAATGTCACATTCTTAGTATTCTAAATGTTTTCACAATTCATTTTTAATTTTATTCCATTGTTTTGTCTGAGCATGTTTTTAACATCTTTATATAGGAGTGCTGTCATACTATAAACAGATTAGATTTCTTCAAAATGTAGATTTTTTTTAATGTTGATTTATGGGCCAGGGAAATAGTTTAGTAAAATAATCACTTGCCTGGCAAGCACAAGGCCCTGAGTTCAATGCCTGATGCTGCAAAAAAAAATAAAAATAAAAATAAAAATAAATTTATAAGAAACTGCGAGCCTTGATTTCAAAGAGGGCTCATTCTGCATTCTTACAGGCAAAAAGTGAGTTTCAGGTGTACCCTATGCTTGTCAGCACTTGGTGTTAGCAGGATTTCTTTTTTTTTTTTTGTTTTAATTGGCTTGAAATCCTTCAAAGTATGTGCTAAAATGTTATTTTGGTTTTAATCCATCTCCCTGATGACTAATGATGTCTGAACATCTTTCGAAGCTTAATTGTGTCTGTCCAGCGTAAAATGTCCAACCAAATCTCTTGCCCAATTTTATTTTGTTTTGTTTTTCTATTATTATTTATGGGTTTTGTTCAGGGTCTCAACAGGCAGCTCAAAGTGCTAGTGATCCTCCTGTTTTCAACCTCCCTAGCCCTGGGATTACAGGCATGGCCCACCATGCCTGGGCTCAGTGGTTCAGTGTGCTCAGGGGTGAGGCTGGTGAGATCTGTGGTGCTGAGGATCGAACCCGAGTCCCTGCACTTGCCTAAGAAGGTGCTTAGTCCACTCAGCTATCTTGCTGGCCTGATGTGTCTTTCTTTCTTTCTTTCTTTCTTTCTTTCTTTCTTTCTTTCTTTCTTTCTTTCTTCTTTGTTTCTTTCCTTTGTCTTTTGAAACAAGGTCTCTCTATGCAGTTCAGACTGGCCTTGAGATCACTTTTGTAGCCCAGACTAGTCTCGAACTTGCACCAATCCTCCTACCTCAGCCACTCAAGTGCTGAGATTACAGGTGTGCATCACCACACCTGGCTCTGATGTCTTCATTTTTAATGTGTCTCATGTATTTCAGTCCTATTCTTTCTTGTCCTCGTTAATGTACCTTGCATGTTCCTCAAAGTTCTTATATCTGAGTGTAAGATGATTGGGTGGTATTTCTGGGCTATAAAATAACATAAAGCTTCCCCTCTTTTTGTGTTCCATAGACTTGCTCTAATAATGCTGTTTTTGCCATTAGCATTTTTCTATGAAAGCAGATTCAACTTTCAAAATTTAGCCAAAGACCATGCAAGAAAGAATGACTTAATTGTACAAGGATTTAGATTTCAAAATCAGTTATCATCTGTGGTCTATCAGAACCATTCATTAGATATCTATGTATCCCTGTGTTTTGTGGATGGTGATTTGCAGGTGCCCTCTGTGAGCTCTAATTTAGAAACGGTGCATGAATAAAATTTCTGTGACCCTGCTGGGCACCAGTTCTACTATTCTGCTGTTGCTATAGGAGTGAGTTTGAATTTAGCATCAGAATTGCTATGTGAGGGGCCAGGGAGATGCTCAGTAGAATAAGGGCTTGCCAGGCAAGCACAAGGTCCTGAATTCAGTCCTCGGTACTGAACAAAAAAAAAAAAAAGAATTTCTGTGTGAAAATACATGCACATACTCGGTACCCAATGCATGAAGTTAATATTTGAAGGAATTGGCTGAAATTCAGCTTTTACAAGAGGAGTTCAGACATCTCAGGATGTGAGTCTGAACCTTCTTTCAAAATATGTACATCTGATTATTTAGGAGGCAGTGACCCTGGAGGATGTGCTCGTGAAGTTCTCCAAGCAGGAATGGGCTCTGCTGAATCCATCTCAGAAGAAACTGTACAGAGAAGTGATGTGGGAAACATTCAGGAATGTGACTGCTGTAGGTAAGGATGACATTCTCTCATGTGTGCAGTGGAGCGCATTGGTTCTTGCTGATTGATAAAGATTCATTAAGTAGAACATTAAAATATTTAGAAGTCTGTCTCAGGCCTCTTTATATTATTCCATGAATTAAACTGCTATCTGCTAACTTCTATATGATGATAGAGTGACTTTTTGTATTTCTGTGATTACAATTTAGGAGGGACTCGAGATCCCCAGCAAATTAAGGAGGAATACAAAAAATTCTCAAGAAATCTAAGGTAAACTATCTATAAGTAATACTAATACTCCCTTTAAAAATGTGTTTGAGCACAAATACTACTGGCAATAAATGCAACAAATGAGACCATGGTTAAATTGATTTTATCTGAGAAAAATTCTTCAGATAAGCATACAGATTGATATTCCTTAACGTGACAATTGAACACAGAAATATTCCAACCTAGGAAACTAACTTACTTGAGATATTATGCAGCAAGGACTGTTGTATACATTTTTTGGTTTTGTTTGTTTTGTTTTGTTTTTATGGGACCGGGGTTTGAACTCACAACTTTGCACTTGCCAGGCAGTCATTTGTGCCAAGGAGCAATCTCTCCAGCCACCATATACTGTTTTGTACAGTAGTATAAATATATATATATATATATATATATATATATATATATATTTCACAACATCATGAAAATCAGGCTGGGGAGATAGCTTGGTAGTTGAAGTACCTTCCTGACAAGCACAAGGTCCTGGTTTTGATCCTAGGTACTGCATTCCTTGCCTCTCTGTGCCTGCCACCGAAACCAGGCATGATGGTGCATGCTGTAGTCCCAGCATTGGGCGGGCTGAGCCAGATCACTATGAGTCTGCACTGGGTAGTGATACCCTGTACCAAATAAAGTTTTAAGAAAAGAAAATGTATGAAATTTCATTTATGATTGGAATAGGGGCATATATGAAATGAATAAATTTTGTACTTTGAAAGGAATTCATGTTGACAATATCTATCTACCTATGAATGTGACATATACATTATCTGAGTAATTCCTGACCTCGAAGCAATATTCAAAATTCAAATGAATCTTAACATTTAATCATAGATTTTCTTTTTTTTAATTTATATATTTGGTACAGGGTTTCACTACACAGCTCAGACTCATAGCGATCCTCCTGATTTTAACCTCACCAGTGCTGGGATTACAGGCATGCGCCACCACAGTCTTGGTCATGGTTCATCATGCCCAGGGATGGAGCCAGCAAGGCAAATGGTACCAGAGATCAAACTTGCCCAGGCAGGCACTTAGTCTGCTGAGCTATCCTGATGGCCCAATCATAGATATGTTCAAAATATCCAACAGAGAATTGAAATTTAAAATTCGTAGAAGACACTCTCATAAACTGTTGATAGGAATAAAAGCAGAAACATTTTGAGAATGACTATACAAATGTTTCCAGAACTATATATAGAAATTTGCATTTCATCCAGGTATACTTTCCAAACTCTATTTTGAAAGGATTTATGATTATCCTTTCTTAGTGATACATGCATACTCAACACTAATAAGAGCAGTGTATGCATGGCTATTCAGAGTAGCTAAGTTCTGGAAGTCACATTACCTAACCTTTTTTATAACAGCCTAGATTCCCATTATTTTATGCATAGATAGAGAGAACGTGAGATAGACTGAACATGCCAATGCCTTTTTATACTCCCAGCACTCTGTTCTGGTAAGCTGAGCCAGCGGGATGGCAACATGAAGTTCACGCTGACCAAATGAGTGATCAATGAGAAGGTCTCTCACAATAGGAAAGGAAGAAACTAAAATAGGAGCTTATTGCTAAGTTTATTTTTTAATTCTCAGCAATGGAAAAATAAAATGTTATTCCTTCAGCCATAAAGAAGAATAATATCCCTTTGGGAAAAACAAATACATAAATGGAACTCCATCTCATAATGCTAAATGACCTCAGTAGACATTGAAATTGAATTATTACGATTTTTCTATTAGATACCAAAACATAAAGTAAAATTATGGGCAGGGAAGGATTTTTTTTTAAGCTGCCATGCGTGCAGGTCTCATGACTCATGTGCAGCTGGGGATCGAACCACCGTCACTGTAGAGAGAAGTAAGGCTCATTTGTTAGAGATAGAAAAAATGACCAGAGCGAAAGAAGAACAAGGAAAAGATGTATTAAAAGGCATCACATGTGATCAGATTGTGATGCACATATGTATGAATGACCTAAATGAAATCATGCCCTCTGTACTGCAAACATATATCAAGGGAATGAGATACTTTGGGAAATGTATACTTTGAAGGATGCCTCCAAGGTGTGTAGCTTATTCCTTTCAAAATTATTTTAGCTAGCCTCAAACTAGAGCATGTTCTGGTAAATTTTGATATGAAGATCTTTTAATTCTGATTGATATTTTTGTTCCTTTCATTTAAGACTTGAAAAGATAGAAAAATTTGATGAAAACAAATTTCAGGATCAACATGAAAAGATGTTCCTTTGGGCTACTTATAAGAATGTGGAAATGCAACAGGCTGCTCTAAAACCAGCTGAAAGTCTTGGGCATAGCAAGCCCCTGATTGATCATTCCTCATTAAACAGGTGCACATTACCTCAACCTGGACTAAAACCACATGAGTATGGGGGATTTGACGAGAAGCTAAGTAATTGTAATGAATCTGGGAAAACCCGCAGTGATCTCCAGTCCTTTCAGAATCATACAAAGACAAAGCCTGGAGAGCAGTGCCATGAATATGAGCAATGTGGGAAAGTGCACCCTAACCATAAGGAACAAACTCAGCCTGGAGAGGAGACCTCTGCAAGCAAGCAAAGAGAAGAAGGCTCTAGCACTCCCAGTGGTATTAAAGTCCATGAAAGATCTCACACTGGGCAGAAACCCTATGTATGTAAGCAATGTGGAGAAGAATTTACAGATAGCTCTGCATTTTTTAGACATAAGACAATCCACACAGATGAGAAAGCCTATAGATGTAAGCAATGTGGGAAAGGATTCACTACACAGAATTACTGTAATATACACGAGAAAATTCACACAGGGGAGAAACACTATGTCTGTAAACAGTGTGGGAAAGCATTTGCTACATTAGGTTATTGTAGAGTACATGAAAGAATTCACAGTGGTGAGAAACCGTATGTATGTGAGACATGTGGAAAAGCATTCCGTACACATTTAAATTATAGGAGACATGAAAGAATTCACACTGGGGAGAAACCCTACGTATGTAATGAATGTGGAAAACAATTTGCTGCTATATCTACATTTCGTAGACATAAAGAAGCCCACATAGGTAAGAAAGCATACATATGCAAGCAGTGTGGGAAATCATTCTCTAGTGGAACTTATTGTAAAACACATGAAAGAATTCACACTGGGGAAAAGCCTTATGAATGTACTCAGTGTGGAAAAGTATTTGCTGATAAGTCTGCACATTGTAGACATAAACGACTCCATACAAGTGAGAAAACCTATGTATGCAAACAATGTGGGAAAGCATTTGCTACTCTAAGCTATTATAAAAAGCATGAAAAAAGTCACACTGGAGAGAAACCATATGTGTGCGATAAATGCGGAAAAGCATTCACTACCCCACGGTACTGTAAAATACACAAAAGAAGCCACACTGGGGAGAAACCATATGCATGTAAGCAATGTGGGAAAGCATTCATTGATGTGAAAAGTCGTACAATTCATGAAAGAATCCACACTGGGGAGAAACCTTATGCATGTAAGCTTTGTGGGAAAACATTCTGTGCCATAAATACTTGTAAACTACATGAAAAAACTCACAGTGGCATGAAACCCTATGTGTGTGAGAAATGTGGGAAAGCATTCACTACACAGAGTTACTGTAAGATACATGAAAAACGCCACAGTGGGGAGAAACCCTATGCATGTAAGCAATGTGGGAAAACATTTTCTGGCATGAGTTATTGTAAAAAACATGAAAGCATACATACTAGGGAGAAACCCTCTGTATGTAAGTAATGTGGGTAAGCATTCACTACATAGACATTATAAAATCCATGAAAGAAATCACACGGGTGAGAAAACATGTATGTGAGAAAGTGAAAAACCATTCATTACACTGAGTTATTGTAAAATACATGAAAAACTACACTGAGGAAAAACCCTGTGTTTATAAACTATTGGAATGCATTCAGCCAATGGAGTAAATTTAAAGTGCATCAAAGATTTCACAGTTGTGAGATACACTGTGCAAATAATCAACAGAGAAAAACATTCAGCCAACATTGTTGTTGTCTAAATCATGAACTATCTCACATGGGGGATAGAGCCCATATTGTGAAAGCAATAGGGGGAAGGATTTGCTACACATAGTTATTGTCAAATACAGGAAAGAGTTCATACTGTAGAGAAACCTTACATGTGTAAGTAATGTGGGAAGGGACTCAGTACACACAGATGTTACCAAAGACAGGAAAGAATGCATACTGAGGAGAAACGTTTTGTGCCAAATATGGGAAATTTGTCAAAGAAATGAAATCACACAGGTGAATAACCTTACACAAGTAGAATATTTTGGGAAAAAAACAAAAAACTTTAGTGAGTCTTCACTTTCCTAGATGTCGCACTGATTTGGAAACCTCTATAAATGATGTGAGTGAAGTACTCAGTGATCAGTTTTTATCAACTACATGAAGACACAGTGGGAAAAATATACATAACTATTTTGGAAATTCATCATGTAATAAAGACTTATGTAAATTTAGTGAGAATTCCGATGTCAATATTCTGTCGTAAATTTCCAAGAAAATATATTCCCAGGTAGAGGTACCTCAGAATACTTTCTTTATGAGTACTTTAGTCAATCACTTGTAAATATCTGAATTATTTATGTGTAGTCATTATTATAAAAGCAATGATGTAATTATTTTTGTGAAAGCCATTGAGTTTAAACAGTGTGTACTATCTTTTAGTTAAACAAGGTGAATTGAAATGTATTTCTCACTTCAAATAGGGTTATTTCGGTGTCATTTTAATTTTGCTTTTTCTTTTGGGGGGTTTAGCTGACTACAAATAATTTTGTTCATTTATTTCAATGGATGGGTTTTCC
>PVKN010017575.1:0-17268 GCA_004027915.1 Capromys pilorides
GGAGAGCCCTGCTTAAGTCAGCTGAGCCCACATTTAGAAACAGGAAGAAGTGAACTGGAAGGGATTATCTTCTCCTAGATGTGTCAGATGCAATCACATGGCATGGGTTTATGAAGTGAAGTGAAATATTTGTTTTGATTGCTCACTGATTAAGAGCACACTCTGATGCACAATCTTGACAGACATCTAGGGCAATGGCCCTACTGTACGAATGTAGGTCAGGATTGCCCAACTTCTTCTAAAGCAGCAGTCTCATTTCATTAAAGGATTATGCAAAGAACACTCCGCTGGGTCTGTAAGATTGGCTGCTCACCTTCGGTATTTAATATTATAGAAGCCCCAGCGGTTGCAAATGCTATTGCCAGATGATTTGCAATGTCTTCCTCCTCATTGTTCAGTACAGAGTTTGGAAAAGCAATTAGCCGGGTTCTTTATGAAAAATGGGCATACCAGAGGAATAGCAGACATGTAATTTAATACTAAGATAATAAATGAAAATACTGAGTTCAAGTGTCAGACAAAATCTCCTCCTGTTGGAGATGCTTAAAAATGAGTTTTTGTAAAAACTTGAAAATGATTTAAAATGAAAATAATTAAAAATCTCAAGAGGTTTATTTAAAAAATTTAATCTAGAAGCACTGCAGGGTGGGTATTTATCAGCAGATTGCTACCACATGAAAATTATACAGTGAAACAGGCATGGTTACTTAAAGGTAAATTATCCAGCGCAATGCAGAGAACAAAGCCGTAGCATATGTGTGAGAGCTTGTGTTTGTGTCTGGGAATTTTAATTTTGTGTTTGGCAGGAGTTAGAAGCGGATAAGCATGTGGTGTCCTCTATATTGTTTTTTTTTTTTTTTTTTTTAGAACAATATAAGCTTTGAGGGAGTCAATGGTCACTTTCTACAGTACTATCCATATTGGAAAGAAATGTACTTAAGGCCTGAACAGTTGGTGATTGCATGTACAAGACCATGTGCTATCCCAAGTTTAAGGTTCCATCACCTTTGTCCTGGAATATCATGTTATCCCTTCCCCTTCTGCAGCTCTTCAAGTCTGTGTGTAGTCACTGTAGGGGAAGGCACAGGGCCTGTAGGTAGGAGGCCTCGCCCTTAGGCACACAGCTGTAGACCTGTACACATCAGGGGAGGAATGTGACGCATACTGTGACCACCTGCATTATCTTTGACGTCACTATTTTCCCCAGTGGGAACTTGTTTTCTGTGATGCTAATTAAGAGGCCCCTAACTTCGCCAGTAGAGTTCTATTTCTGAAATTCTTTTTCTTTTTCTTTTTTTGCGGTACTAGGGATGGAACTCTGAACCTTGTGCTTGCCAGGCAGGTGCTTATGCTGCTGAGCTATATCCCCAGACCTGAAATTGTTTTTTTAAATTATAATTTTTTACTGGTACATGTCTGTAGTACATAATGACTACATTCATGATGGAGAGTTGGCATATATGCATTATACTTTTTAATCCTTTAGTGTAACTTCCACCATCTACCTCCCTGAGTCTCTTGGGCCCCTTCCTATCCATAATTTTTTATACGTATTTATAGATCTTGAGGACTGCTTATATTAACTCCTGAAGGTGCGGGCGATGACCCAGACAACTGCCAAGTGAGAGTGGTGGCCCCTGGCAGTGTCAGCTTCCACGTTAAGAAGCTGAATTTCTGATTAGGACCACTGACTACCCTAGAGTAAATCTTAAGCTAACTATCATAGGTTTAGTTCCCTTATCTATCTGGCAATTTTAACGTAAATTATGGATGTTTCGTAATAACAGACCTAGGGCTCTCCAACATTGTCAAGCAGATGTTTCCTTTGGCCACACACTTATTCCCATTCCTACCTGGGCTCAGGCCCAGCTTCACTCATGGCGATCATCTTTGTGCACTTAAACATGCGAGGAAGACTGACTGTAGTCACTTATTTGAGTGACCATGTGGGCGGCTTTATTGACTATTGTCATTATGCTAATCATAGCAAATTTTGGCCTGTAAGATTTAAAGACCTGGTGAAATAGAATTTTTTTTTTTTTTTTTTTTAATGGATTTCCCTCAGTTTGGAATGGTTTATCCCTTTGTCTTTCTTGGGATCTGCTTTTTTCACCTGTGCAACAAGGGGTCTGGACCAGTCTGGCTTCTCCTTCCCTGTGGTCTTCCTGGCCCAGGTGCTACCAGAGCTAAGTCTGCAGCTGCCTGAAGGTGAAAGCCCTGGTGCGGCTTGGGGCCTTGGATCCGGGCGTTTCTTCCTCACCATCAGGCTAGTGGATACTGAGCTCTGATCCTCGCTAGCTGGAGTCCAGCAGCTCTGTTTCCATCCTGATGATTGGTTCGTGTGGTGACAGAACCCAGACGCTGATGTGTGGTCATCGATGAAAAAGCCCTGAATGCAGTATGCCTTCCAAGCTTTACTTTTTTCCTTTGGATATTTTGTACAGGGTCTCACTACATAGCTTGGACTCATGGTGAGCCTCCCGTTTCAGTCCTCCCACCACTGGGATTACAAGCGTGAACCACCACGCCTAGATTCAGTTGCTGGCTCAGCACACCTTGGGGGCGGGGCTGGCGCTGCATGTGGTGCGGGGGTGGGGTATTGAACCGTGGTCCCTGCACGTGCCTAAGCAGGTGTTCAGTCCGCTGAGCCATCTCACTGGTCCCCGAGCTTTACTTTTAAGTTGAATTCTACTGTCTCAGCAGGCCACATAATTTGTTCAATGCAGCAAAGACTTTGCCTTTGAGCACCCTTTTAGAGGAATAATGGGGCTATGTAGATGTCTGTATTTAATCTCAGTTTACATATTATTTTATGATAGGCTTTTGCTTCAATGACCGTTTGTTCTTTAGTAATAGTTATTCTTCATTACTCAGAAATTTAACATAGTAAAAGCTGAAAGAAGAACTGATAGGTGTAGATACTCATTCCATGTGCGGAACCTGTTGACTGCATTCAAGGAACATGCTGAGATCCTGGAGTGATGCTCCAGTAAAAGGAGTCTTTTATTTGTTCATCCATTGCTATAATTCGCGTTCACCTCTCTGTTTGCTGTCCTTCAGTTCTATTATTTTGTTCATTTCCAAATGGGCCAGGCTAGACCTTGTTTTTGCTCACATCACTAGAAAGACAAGGAGAATGGGCAGATGTCAGTTGTTTCTTCAGTTCAATTTTTTTCCCCCTAGGATAGTTTAGTCTGATTGTTTTTGTCAATTCATTGAGAGAAGTTCAAGATTAACCCATCTTCGAGTAATTTAGCTATAGTTTGCCATCAGTTTCTTGCTGGGGCTTAAACTCATTCAGGGAACGCTTGTGTTATGGGGAGTTGTTAGGGTACAGTGGTCCTCCATTTGGAGAGGGGCTGGCCTAGCTTTAACTACATCTCTGTCACTTTCTAACTAGAAGTGGAGATATTTAATCCATGGGAACCTTAAATTTAAAAAGAGGGTAATATTACTGACTTCATAGAATTGTTGTAAAAACATAGATTAGTTCTCAAAAATGCTATAGTTTCTCCTCAGTTTATACTGAACACCTTCCTCACCAGTAAGCCCTAATCAAGTGTGAAGCAGTCGCTTTTAGTTCCTTATCTTGGTTGCTTTTCTTTCATTGCTGAGACACAATGCCCAGCACCTAAAATTAAGGAAGGTTTACTTAGCTCACAGCTTGTGGGGGCTTCAGTCCATAATTAGCTGGCTCCAAGGCAGGGTGGCCTGGCACAGGGGCAACAGTGCAAAGCGGGGTAGCCAAGCCTCTTTGCACTCCTGGCACTTTACACGGCTATCTGCACAGGCCCACACTATCTCCCTGTCTTCTCTTCCACAAGCTGAGCATGTTTACAAAGTAAGGACCCTGGCTCACAGCTGGAACACTTAATTGAACTTTTAAACTCAAGTTGATGGGATGAACAACATCCTAGAACAGTAAGCTGCCCTCACCCTTGGATGCAGGGCAGCTGAGTTACTTAGCTAAACTTCTAGACTCCCCAGCTTGATACAGTGTATCAACCATAACGTTTCTCTAGCATTTTATGTTGCCTATCTCTGTGTTTCAAGTGGAAGGGGCTCCTTTTTTGTACCCCCAAAGTTCCTGCTTATCTATATCATTACTTCCCAGAGATGGCCATGGTTGCTCTGGAAATCTTACCACGCCTGTACAATGTCCAGATGAATCTTCTTAAAATGGCAAGCCATAGAAGCAGGGCCCTGGAAGGCTACACATCTTTCACTGGTGTCTTACATGAGCTGTTGGCTGCCCAGGCCTCGTACATCGCTGTGATGCAATTGCTTTCCCTCATAGTTGTGCTTTGTCTCTGTCTTTTAAAAATATATCTCCAAAATGTTATGAGACCATTTGCTAAACCCTGAGAGGTGTTGCAAGAATTAGCTAATTGATTATTTTAAATGCTTTGGAACTGGCAGGGTGTTTAGTAAGAAAGCCAGGCTGACTAATTTTCAGGGTTCCATGGGAGTACAAACCATAGTAAATAGCTCTTGTAATTTGCTTTGGTATCCAGTAGAACTCGCTTATTGTGTAATGTGTACCATTAAAATGACTTATGTCTGTTATTACATTTAAAACAACCTGGGAAAATGCTTTAAATAAAAAAGAGGTTGGAAAATATGCAAAGCTTTTGTTCAGTGAAGCTGTAGCTACTGAAAACACTTGTGTTTTTCTAACTCAAGAGAACACTCATGACCAACGGCTCATTTGTCAGGAGCTCGTTGGGTGCCAGGGGCTGGAGTGGTCACCAGAGCTCCCTCTCCCTGAAGGAACCATGGGCTAGAAGAGGAGGCAGAGGGGCAGCCAACAACTTGCAATGAGGTGTTGTGACCGGGGCCACCATGGGTGAATAAAAAAGTAGGAAAGAAAAGGGATAATAAAATGATAAAATGGTGATAGGCCCAGTTTGGAGGGAACCAGGAAGGATTCATAAAGCAGAAGGGACCTGCGCTGAGCTAATCCTTCAAGAATTCACGTTGGCCACAGGACAAGAATGTGAAATGTTCCAGACAGAGGGAAGCTCGTGGGACAGTACGGCCCCCGCTTTCCATTTCAACATCTTAATGAGTTTCTGTCTCTTATACCTTGTTTCGATCTCATTCTTTGTACTTTGCACATGGTAGATAGTCAATTAATACTTGTAAATGGATAGTAGTGGGTGGTAGGATAATACATATCAACTTCAATTTTATTCATTGGGTTTATCTTTATTTTCTAATAACAACTATGTCTTTTGTAATTAGAATATTTAAACTACTCAGGATGTGACTATCAGAACATGGGTGCCTGGAGTCAGAGAGGTCAGTGAATTTGTGGACACAGTGGTGGGGCATTGGCTTGAGATTTGGCAGTATTGCAGTGAAGGAAGCCAGCATGAGGGGCCCTGAGGATGGGGGGTTAGTGACTTGTGTTGCATATGATGGGAAACTGTTGAGACTGCCAGGCAGGAGGTGCTAGGATGAGTCTCTATAAAGCATAAATTGGAGCTGGGAGAGGCCAGGCAGAAGAATCAACTGTGGTACTGTTATACCCTAGGTGGGGATCTTGAGCATCTCCATGTTTGTGTGGCATGAGACAAGACCACATGTTTGGTTTCGCATAGGATAACTTCGAGCTTTCTGTGACAATGTGCAAGAAGGCCATAAGCCCTCAGAACTGAGAAAGGGGACAAATCAGTCCACAGAAGTGGCATTGTCCCTAGAGATCTATGAGATCTAGAGGGAGGAATACATCAAGGAAACTGCAGGAGGCTTGAAGCCTCTGGATGGGAGGGTGGGAGGAGACCAGAAGACAGTGTGTCACGTTCCAGGACAGGAGCAGAAGCCCAAGGTGAGCAGTGATCTTTCAGGAGCCAGGTTATTTCCTTGCTCCTGACATTGCTCCCTCCCTGCCTGCTAGGTCCTGCTATTAGCACAGAAGCTGCCCCTTCAGAGATGCCTTCCCCGGCAGCTTCCTCAAACACACTTTTGTCGCCGCAGGCCCCCTTCTCTGAGCACTGCTCGCAGATGGAGGCCAGCAGGCCAGGGTGTCACTGAAAAGAAGACTTTTTTCCATTTCCACAGGAGGGCTGCTCGGCCTCATGAGCTCCCCCTGGACTGCTGCATGTTAGAGCTCACAAAGAGGCAGGCCCTTTGCTATCTCTGGCACCTAGTGGTTTCTGGGTCAGGAAGGCCCCAGATGCAAAGCATTGAAGTCAAGCACCACCTGCCACTAGTCTGTGTGTGTCTGGGAGGCGGAGCCAGGCCTGGAACAGGGACAGGCAAGCAAGTCACTCCCTGTGGGTACAAAATAGAAAGAGGTGTCCAAAGCTCAACAGTCAAGGTGGGAAATATGTTAATGTAATATTTGTAAAAAATCAAAATGAATGCACAAATATCCATGGTGAACAAAACATTTAATTTTTTGTTAAAGATGGGAATCATTAGAATATTGTGTTGAGCCAGTCTAGAGCTTAAAACAGAACAGGAAAAAAAACCCAATAATTTTTAAAATTTCAAAATGACTGCATTACAATATTGCTTGCCTTGGTGCTTGGCATCCTCCTACACCCTGTGCCTTGCCTGCCCTGCTCCTGCCTGGGTAGGGTAGGAAATGTGGGAGGAGTTAGGAGCTGAGGATAGGGGGTCCCCCTACAGAGGACAAGGCCTCACACAAGCTAGGCAAGCCCTCTACACTGCGCTACACCCTCAGCCTCTCTGGGGTTTGCTTTCTGGGGAAGGAGCAGAACTATTCATCTGTTTCCCTCAGAAGCTCTGTCCTTCTGAGAAATACTCCCCAGTAACTTCTCAAACCTGCCTGCTTGGTCTTGAGTCGAGGGGGCCGCTCAGCTCCAGCCTAAAGAAGACCAAGAAAGTGAGGGGCAGGATTGTCGAGAGGCACCAGGGCCAAGCTGGGCTACTCTACAAGAGTAGAGCTGGGCCAGCCAGGAGGGAAGGGCAGTGGACACTGTGAGGGTCATTCCCAACATCTGCACTGGCTGCTGACACCCTTCACAGAAACAGGGCTACTTTCTGGGCATGGTGGCACACACCTGTAACCCCAGCACTAAGGATGCTGAAGTAGGAAGATCGTTGGGATTGCAAGGCCAGCCTAGGCTACAAAGCGAGCCGAGGCCAGCCTAAACTGCCTCATAAGACCCCTCCTCACAAAGACCAAAAAGAAAAAAAAAAGAAAGAGGGCTACTGAGAGCCTAGTGTATTCACATATCATTTCCCTTGCCAGTGCAGTAAGCATTTCTCTCATTGTATTGGTGGCATCTAGCTCATACATTTTGATAAGTTTAAAGCCCTGTGTCATTAAATAAAGGGCAAGCCCATGGCACTGCCGGATCTTAGGCCACCTCCAGAGGGGTGGCCTGAGGAGTCAGTGACACACAAGTATTAAAAACATGGCCTGTTTTCTTCTTAAATGACTCAAAATCAGTTATGTCTTTAAGCCTTTGCTCTGCTGGGCCTTCTGTCCAATCCACATCACTGTACACGGATGACTTTCCTGGGGTGCAGAACCAGGGAAATGGATCATTCCACTTTCTCTTAAATATTGGATAGGCAATTGATATTTATTGATTTGAAGCTTCCTGTCCTGGATGTAAGTTTAGTTAAAGGTGACAGGGCTCTCTGAGATTTCTATAAGATCTCCTTTTTTAAAAAAATCACAGCACATACATTCTATGGTTCAGATGTTCCAAGGTCAAACCTGCATCTGGCTTCTCCCCAAATATTGAAATAGGAATGGAATAAGGTTGATAAAACTTTGGAATGTGAAAGAACCTTGGAGAGGCACCAGGTAGGCTGAGATGTGTGTGGGAGTCAGGACCCTGGCAAGGTGGCTTTGGAGAGAAGATCCTGGAGATATTGGCCACGCCAGCACTGACTGCCACTCTCTTCTTCCCACTCCCCCTGTGCTTTCCTGAGCCACAGCGATCTCCATCCCTGGACCCTATGAGTGTCTCTGCTGTACAGTTGTGGGGCTGGGGGCAGGGGGTGGGTTCCTCTTATTCCTATATAGCACAGCTTTAAGGTGTACTGTGCATTGCTGTAGGCCTCTGAAATTAGAAGTCTTAATAACAAAACTCAGTCCCCTTCTTGCCTTCCTCTCCAAATCACGTGCTGAGACATGGATCACATCTTTGTGAGAACGCTGAAGAGGACATTGGCAGAGCAGAGCTGAGCTACATTTGTTGCAAACTAAATTCAAAATTCTTGGTGAATAATTGTATGCAGTAGGTTTCCAGGGGATGGTCAAGACAGAGGTCTGGCTCCTCTCTTCTGAGTGCTTACAATCTAAGACTCATAAAAATGTGGAATAATTGATGAGGGTTCTAGATCTTA
Organism: Capromys pilorides; assembly: GCA_004027915.1. Lineage (NCBI taxonomy): Eukaryota > Metazoa > Chordata > Mammalia > Rodentia > Capromyidae > Capromys > Capromys pilorides. The sequence continues at coordinate 8,332 of PVKN010017575.1, forward strand.
TCTACAATGCACAGATTTTATTATCCTATCAGTATCTATCAAGAATGAGAATCATCGTAATTCTCCCATTGATTTTGCAGTTATGACCTTGGAATACCTTGCTGCACGCCTGGAACCTTTCCTTGACTTGTAGTCACCTTATAAATACGAGCCAATCTGACCAAGTATGGCAGTGCATGCTTACAATCCCAAGTTCCTTGGAGGCTGAGGCAGGAGGATCATATGTTTTAGGCCAACCTGGGAAGTTTAGCAAGAACTTATCTCAAAAAAGGGGGATCTGGGGAGTGTGGGTTAGTGGTACAGTGCCCTTGGGTTCAATCCCCAATGCCAAAACAAAACAAAATCTCCAAGGTGCACCTGCTTTTGATATTTTACTCTGAGCCCAGCCTGTAAGACATAAAACATAGGCACTGATTTCCCCTGGTCAGACATTATTTCAGAATCTGAGTGATATTATTTCAGTAATTCAATAAAACTCTAATATTAAAAATCTCAGAGTTGGCTTGTACCTTCTCAGGGACTTCTCTGGATGGATGCAGAAATAAGCATATCTTTTAAAAGTCTGGAGGAAGGTTGAGGTTGGGGATGAATATTGAGGAGCAATTCTGCTGAATTTTTCATCTACTTTGAACCTGCTGACCATGGCATTAAAATAAACCACCATGTCTTTGGCTGACTACTGAAAGCAGTTGAATTGTGCCTAGGATCCATGTTTATCAGAAACATATACTTTATAGGGCATGGTGGTACATACCTGTAACCTAGCACCCAAAAGGCTAGGGCAGGAGGACTGTTGCAAGCTGGAAGCTGTCCTCGGCTGCCTAGTGAGTTTAAGGCTGGCCTGAACTGTATAGCAAGATCCTATGTCAAGAAAAGGTGGAGAGAGAGAAACATAAGTCTTTAAATTCTGTGAGCCTATGGAATCCAGGAAGATGTTCACACCATGAGATGTAATAACAGAAGCCAACTAAATGAAAAGGGATGGTTTAATTCCTATTAGTCTGCTTTCCATCACTGCTACAAAGTACCTGAGGATAAATTAATAGAAGAAAGGTTCATGGTTCCAGATGTTTCAGTCCATTTTGCGCAATTGCTTCTGACTTGTGGTGAAGCAGAACATGAGAGAGAGAGAGAGAGAGAGAGAGAGAGAGAGAGAGAGAGAGAGAGAGACAAAAAAGGATGGGAGCAGGCTGTACCCTTCGTAGGCAGGCCTCCACTGACCTACTTCCTCTAATGGGGCACCTCCTAGCATCCTAGTCAGCTCTGATTCCATTATTGACTTCATCATCAATCATTGAGTAAAGTCAGCACCCTCTAGTTCAGTCACCTCTCTGGGAGCCCATGTCTGACCATTGCTGCATTAGGGATCAGGCCCACTAGGCAGCCACTTCATACTTAGACCGCAACACACTATTTTAATGAAAATAATATCAATAAAATTAAATCAATCAGACCCTTTAAAGGACTTAATCCTTAAACCCTCGCCCCCAAAGTGGTTGCTTTTATTATTCCCACTTTGTAGAAAGTGAAACTGGCACAGAGAGGTCAGGTGACTTGTATGGTTAAAACTGATGGAATTTAAGTCCACATAGCGGTCTGGCTCTTCACTGTTTTGCTGTACGCTTTTAATTGTGGCTGTACTATTTGGATGATTCTTTCCCTTGTATCTCCGGGTAGGATTAAACTTAACAATTTAAATGTTTTCTTTCTGATGTGATTCCATTGTCCATTGTAGAAAAAATTGAAATTGTGCTGACAGCATGAAGTACGCTATAAGGCTATGACACCTCATTCTTGCATTCAGATATAACAAATATTCATTTTCTTCCCCAAGATTTGTATTGTCTAACATGTGCCTTACTTTAACTTCTTTTTTTGCTTTTAAAATCCATACACATCCATGGCAGTATGTACAGTTACATGTCCTTCTTTCAAAATGCTATTATAGTGGCCATATATTATTCCACTAAGTAAATGCTGTAATTTATGTTTGTATGCTGTCTTCCTGATGCAGGGTCAATTTTAAACCTATTTTGCTGTGATTTACTATTATAAACTCTGTGGCAAACTTGTTTGTTTATTCTGATTTTCTGTGGATTAATTTTTTACCTTTAAATCTTTAATCTGCATGGAATTTACTTTTTGCAGGAGGTTAGCTGGGGATTGTAGTGATTTCTTGATTTTGCTCTTTCTAATGATTACCTATCTGAAGAGATTCTGTCTCCAGGCACTTGAGTAAACACACTGCATCTGTTGTAGAAATACATCAAAAATTGCAATAGGAGGGAATCTTCCTGGTGGGAAAAGGCAGGTAGCATATTGAGGGGAGGTAGAGAGACAGCAGGCTCAGCCCCGAGGGGCTTGGGCAGGGGTCTGTGCATTTAGTGTCCAAGCTGCATTTTAATTAGCAATATTACTCCCAAATGCTTGGCTTCCTTGGTGGGGGATTAGGGATCCCCACATCCTCTTCATATCCAAAAGTGCACATCAGCATGTCTAATTAGATCTTCTCTCTTTTGAAAGGTCAGCCAATAAAATTGTCATGTTGTGTCATTCAAGGTCTAGAAGTTACTCTGCTATAAGCTTGATGATTTGTTTAAGTAATTATTGACCTGTTTGTGTCTTGTGACTTTTATAACCTTTGCCAGACAAAGATCCTGACAGGCCAGCATGCAGAGGATTGCTGAAATTGTTTTAACCACACAGAACAGTTCTAGTTCTTCATGTAGTTTTCTTTACCACCTTGCTACTGACGACCTTTCTAGTTTAGGCCTCTTAGTATGTTTTTCTTGGTGTTTCTTCATAAAACAAACTTCAATTTTGTTTTTGGTTTTACTTTTTGTAATTTCCATGATGTGTGTGTGTGTGTGTGTGTACAATCTTAAATTGGGCTGTGCTATTCAGAAAACATTGTCATCACACAGAAATTCATGGAACTACAGTTTCTTAACTTTATTGCTTGGCTAGGAGAGAAATTAGTTGGGAGAGCAATCTTGACTCTTAAGTCACAATCCTCTTGATTACAATCTGTATGGGGTCACAGGATAAAGGAAAGATTTGGATTTTGGGCAACTTTCAGATGACAGTTGCTCCCACCTTGCTGTCTGTCCTCAAGGCTGGGATCTCATGGAGCTTCACTAAGACTTCAGACTCGCTCTCTCCATGTTCAGAGCTGCTGGGCTTTTCACTTAAGGATCTGAGAATAAGGAAAGGGGATGCCCACAGCTGAAAAGCAGCACCACTACTGCTTCAGTGACGGATGTTATGGGTTATATTAGTTCTTGTGAGGGTATGGAGAAAATCAGATCACTACAAATACCAATGTTTTCCCAAGTGTGGTTATGTCAGAATTACCTGGGTGTTTAATCAAAATGCTGCTTGTTGGATTTTATCCCAGAATCAGAATCTCTGGTGGTAGAGCTTAGGGATCTAGTTTTAATAAGCCTCTTACGCTATTCTCGTGCACATTAAAGTTTGAGCTTATCTGATTTATATCACTACTTCTCTGGGAAAAGTGTCCTCCTGCCCTATGGCTTCCGAGGGCAACCTGTGGGGTTTGGAGATGGCGGGGCTGTAGCTGGGTACACAATCAGCACCCAGATGACAATCACATTTCGAAAGTAAATGGTCACAAGTGTTGGTGGAGGACGGCTCAGGACAGCCAAGCTAATTAAGTTCTAAGTTGTGGAGCTGGGGGCTGCACGAAAGGAGAATCTCAGGCAGAATCAAAGCACCGCCAGGGTCTTCAGTGAGAAGATGAAGCCGCAGAATGCACACCTGCATCTAGGTGCCAGCTGGACTGAGTCTTCCCCTGGAGCTTTAGCTACAATGGCTCGAGTTTTGTTTTATTTCCTCTTTCCATGATTCCTGTGAATCATAGGAGCCTCTTGTGGTTCAAGAGACTCCTGATTTCTGCTCTGTGTCTCATGATGCCTCTTTCTCTCTGTCCTTGTATGGCCAACATATGTTCCTGTCACTGCTATAAGTACCTGAGATAAATAAGCTCACAGATAGAAATGTTTACTTCGGCTTACAGGTTGGCTGTCCCTGCTTCCTTTGTACCTGTGGTGGCACCTCAGATGTATGTGGAGAATATCTCTCTGAATGTGGCCTGACCTTCCTGTCACGGGCACACCCCCAAGTCCAAAAGACCTCTGTCTAAGCCCCACCTCTTAAAGGTTCCATCTCTTCCCAAGAGCTCAGACCAAGGTCTAAGTTTTGCACAAAGGGCATTCAGGAGACATTCAAGATCCAAACCGTAGCAGAGAACTGTTTTGCTGATCCAGCCATCAGAAATTCTACAGAAGATATTTATTTATTTATTTATTTTTTGAGACAGGGTCTCGCTGTGCAGTTCAGGTGGGCCTTGAGCTCACTTTTTGTAGCCCAGGCTGGTCTCGAACTCACACTGATCCTCCTGCCTCAGCCTCCCAAGTGCTAGGATTACAGGAGTGCAACCCCATGCTTGGCTCTCTACAGAGGATTTTTGGTCAAAGGGGTGGAGTCACGCAGAGCTGACAATCCTGTCAAGGACTATCATGTCCTTGAGAGCGCAGTTGGCCAGTCCATCCCAGGGACAGGTCTCACTGATCAAGCCAGTTCATGACACTTCCAGGAGTTTTTCCATCTTGTTGGCTTCTTTTGTCCCTGCCACCTCTCTGTGTTTACTCTCAGGACTGCTATTTTTTTCTTCTTCTTTTATTCAGAAAATATCACCAGTTCTACTCCCAAACTAACCTCTTTACAACCTTTACATATCCGACTCCAACAAAGCGGCTTAGCTGAACCAAAGGACCGTCCGTCTGTTCTCTTACAGCGTCTGTCTCCTTAGGATACCCTTTGGGTATTATGCAGCATTTCCCTAAGTTCCATTATGCATTTCTTTCATGAGAAATTAATTCTGTTAAGGCTTTCCTGAATATATAAAAACTGAGACAGAATCTTTTCTTCCTGCTATCACAGAATCTTCTTTTTCAGACACACTCATCAGGAAAAAGCCAAGCAAGAGTTCTGGGTGAGCCTTCCTCTCCAAATATACTATTTTTACTAGTAACGTTAATTACAAAACATACTGGATTTCTGTAACATTTGCATATAGACACATAGCAAAAGTGAAGGCTTTATGAGGCAGGAGCCCCTTGATGCTCATCAGTATTTTACAACACTCTTGCTATCATGGTAAAAAAAGTATATCATTTATAACTGTAGCCAAATAAGTGAAAGCAGACTTATTTTCTACTTACCAGCACAAAAGAATGTGGTTTACTCCAGGTGAGGGCGTCTGCAAGCCGTCATTCTTATTTGGAGGATACAGAAATGGCTGAATTGGCTTTGGAAGGCTTTACTTTCTTGTCATCTTGTCTTTCATGCGTCTGAGAGCTTTGTATTTTGCCTTATGATGGGAAGTCATTTCTGAGACAAGAGATTGTTTTATTTAGTGCTCATGTTTTCTTGGTAAGTATTTTGAATCCGCCCCCCCCCCAGTAATTTCTATTTTTATGCACAGTGATTTTCAATTGGTGAGAAAATGATGACCTCATAATCTCTTTTCCTTGTGCTTGCTGAATGATTAGCCTCATTTGCTGGTTGAGTTCCACTTCACGGTTGTGAAATGACACCTCTGCCTGACTGGCTTAGCATGTAGGCTTGATGGCTTTGACCTTTTCCATGAGAACAAGGGAGATGAGAAGATGTGACATATGTGCAAATTGTTGCTCAATACGGCTATTTTGGCTAACAGCTCAAAAGACTTGCTTTGTTCAACTCCTGGAATAGATCAGTGGAATAGTTTGTGCTTGGAATTTTCTAAGGTGTTTAAGAGTCCTATAATTTTCAAGCAATGAAAAGTTTGAAAAAATTAAATATAAATAGCACATATCCTTAATCATAAGATATGTAAATAAATGCTTTACAGATTTCCAGGAAAAATCACACCCTCAAGTGATTCAGAGAGACTTGCTTCATCTCCTCTGTGATGGATGTTACTTCTACCACCTTTAATTGGGGTAACTGAAAAATTTAGATTGGGAGTATTTCAGTTACTCCATGGGATATAAAAATATCTCAGTAAATCCTTTTAAGTGGCACTCTGGACTTGGCTGGGGTCTCACTGTAGTAAGTTGCAGGTGTGACCAATATTAACTTATAAATTTTCCATGACTGGTCCTTTGTTGATTTCAGGCTTCCTCCTGTTCAGTAATGATTGCTCAGCAAGCAGATTTTACCTCCTTCTCTGCAGGCCTTTTATTGCTATGAACTGTGCATGCATGTAGTGTGCATGTGTGTTTGTAATAGTAACAGGAGACAGTATTTCCCAGTAGAATGTGAGCTTTTCCAGCCATTTCTTGCTCAACATGTCTTTATTTTCACTTGGCTGTTTTTTCAGTTATAGTATTTTCCTGGAAGGCAATAATAAAACAATAGTGATGGCATAGAAATAAACACACATTCTGACATTCTGCAGACCATCACATTTGACTAATGATCTTGTGATACAAGTTCTAATAATTGTCATCAGGATGAGTTTTGAGTCTGGCATCACAACTCAAAAATGCTATTGTGATGAAGTTGGTAAAATTTTGAAATTTTGTAAGTGAATACGAATGTTTAATTTAAAAACTTTCAATTTTTGTGGCTGAAAATTATATTCTTATTGTCTGAAATTAGATCCATTCTTCTTTTTTTTCTTCTATCATTATAGATTTTAACTACATAGCATAGAGAGGATTTTCTTATCAGTCTTTGGCTTGCATTATACTTGAAAAGACTAGAATTGTGCTATGAAGATGAGTAGGAATTCATTTTATCATAATTCTGCAAGGTGGGCCCTTCTATTATTTCCACTTTAAAAATGAGTTTGTAAATATAGAGAGGTTCATTAACTTGATGAAGACACACACCTGTGAAGCTGCAGAACCAAGATTTGAATCTAAGGTTTTGAGATTGTGAAAAGCATATGCACAAAAGATACTTATGCAGTACTTGTTCTTTATTTGGGCAATGTTTTGGACATACAATTGTTCATTGCATATTTGAAGTTCAATTTCAAATGACTATTGGTGTGGTTTAGATGTAAAAATCCCTGACCTCAAAGTCTCATGTGTTTTCAGGCAGGTCTTTCAGAAGGTGATTGGATCCCTGAGGCACTGACCTCATCAGTGGAGTCATCCTTTGAATGAGCTCACAGCTGCATGCTCTTTAGCAGGTGGAGACTCATTGGAAGAGGTGGTCATGAGGGGTATGACTTAAGAGGGGGCATTTTGCCCTTGGCCCCCCTTCTGTCTGCCTCCTGGGTGCCCAGGGATGAACAACTTCCCTCAGTCAGGCCTCCACCATGGTATTTGAGCCCTGGAGTCAGCTAACCATGAGTTGAACCCTCTGAAACTTTGAGCCAAAATCAATTTTTCCTTCTCAAGTTGTGTGTGTGAAGTGCTCTGTCCCAGCAATAGGAAAATAACTATTAGATGTGTCCTGGGTTTTAGCAGATAAACTTCAACCTAGAACGTCTGACTTCAGAGCTCACATTCTTAGCCTTTGTGTTAATTCTGCCTAAAACACGGGCTTAAGCAGCCATTATTGACATCTCAGCTCCTCTCTATGTTGTCTCAGGTTTTATCATTAAAGGAGAATCTTCACAGAGATAGGAAGAGAACATGCCAGGGAGAATAGGTAAGTTAAGAGACAATCTACTTTTAATTTTCTATATTGTCTCCATTGTGTTGAAGATTACTGAGACATAGATTTGCTCCTAAAAGTGTCATAATCTAATAGAAGAATAAATATGTAAAAACCTAGTCTTGTTACAATATAATGATAGCTTTAAAGACTATGAGCTGTTAACCCTCCCTAGCTGTTTGGAGAAAGTATCACAGAGTTAGAAGCATTTAAATTTAGGCTTGAAGGACAAACAGGACATCACTGAAGGAAGACACTATGGATAGAAAAGAAACAGAGAAAAAAGAGCGACCTCTGAAAGTATGTGTCAGCGTCGTCTTTTATGATGATGGCAGTATGTGGCACATGAACTGTGTTTACTAACAGGTGATGAGAATCAGAGAGTGGGGCATGTCCATGACTTCAGGAACTTAGTTATTGTATCTAGAACTGGGACCCAGTGAAGAATTTTAAATGGATTAATGGTATAACCAGACATGTATTTTGAGAAGATAATTCTAACAGGAATGAAGCAGGCAGACTGAAGAGGAGAAAGACCCTGGATCACCCACCTGAAGAAGAGAGCTGTGCGTTGGACATGTCAGGTGGTCAGATGAATGCAAGTATACTAAGGTGGGTGTGCAGACTAGGAGAGGAGGAGGCAGTAGTCAAGTGCTGGGGATACTGGCATCTGATCTGGAAACAGGAGGGGAGAAAGACAGGGAGAGGACAAGAGAGAGCAGGAGGAAGACTAAGAAGGAAGAGCACAAAAAGGAAACGTGATATAAACCAAGGCACGAGATAGCATCAGGAGGACCCTGAGCTGCTCCACTATATACAGTGGTCTGGAGGCAGACATGACTCTGTTGGATGTCAACTGGGCCACTTTAAAAGACTTGCTGGCTAGGGAGATAGCTCCGTGGCACAAGTGCCTTCCTGGCAAGTGCAAGGTCGTGAGTTTGAACCCCGGTCACCCAAAAAAAAAAACAAAAAAAAAAAAACAAACTTGCTGATCATCTCTTTATTTATGCTGGTTTACATGTTGTTATGGAACACACTGAGTCCCCTTCAAAGTCATATGCACACATTTAATCTCCTATTGTGTAGAACTTTCGGAGGTAAGGTTAGATGAACTCATGAAGGATTAGTGCCTTTATCAGGCTGGGAATGTAGCTCAGTGCTACAGCGCCTGCCTGGCCAAAGCAAGGTACCAGGTTTGTTTGTTGGTATAAAAAAATAAATAAATAAGACAGAGACAGAGAAAGAGACAGAGAGAGAAAGGCA
>PVKN010017576.1:0-17266 GCA_004027915.1 Capromys pilorides
AAAGTCTCCTGGATAATCTCACTGCCATGAGCTTCTCTGACATTGGCATTGCCCTAGTAAGAATTCTCTTTTTTCCTCAACACTTGACTCCCCAAATTCATTTCTATTTCTGCATCTTGACTCTTTCCACTAGAAACACCAAGACTGCAACTCTCTGTACATATTGCAAACAATGCCTTCGGGAGTCCCCTCCCAGCAAGGCCAGCTCTTAGACCTCTGTTTTCATCATGTATGGCCTAGCCAGATGTATTGCTAAATATATGAGAGCTCTCTCGTTGCAGTTCTGCGCCAAACTTTAACAGAAGCTATTTTCCCTGCCATCTATAACTTTTGCTTATTTTCTGATTTGTCTCTTTGGCTAGAGAACAGTGAACAACCTACAGGCAGTTTTCACTCTGGCCTTGTTCACCACCATGTTCTCAGGGCTGAGCATGAGTACAAAGTAGATGCTCAGTGAAGAGCTATTGGGTAAATGATGCAGAAACAAAGAATGCAGAGTTCCTCAGGACCAGAATGAAGCTGGAGGAAGGACTGTCCTTGAATCTTCTAGGCAAGACAAAGCTTTATGACAGACTCCTTGAAGAACTGTCAGGGCCAAGAAAATGGGTCAGCCCAGTTGCACTGTGGTCCCAGTTACTGTTCTCTCATTGCTGGGACAAAATAGCTGGCATCCAAAATTAAGGAAGGAAAGGTTTATTTAGCTCACAGTTAGTGGGGGGTTTCAGTTCATACTCAGCTGGCTCCAAGGTAGAGTGGCATGTGGGAGAGGGCAGCCATTCATGGCTGTGGAAAACAGCAACACAGCAAGAGCTAATGGGAGGAGCAGCGGCAGCAACAGCTACAGAGAGCAGGCCTCTCTCCTCCTTCTATTCCGTTGAGGCTATCTGCCCCCGAGTGAGAGCAGCACTCACACCCACGATCCCAGTGGTACTCAGACCCATAATCGCAGCTTTGAATCATGAATTAATCACAAATTCTAAAACTATGCCCCATAACTGCATGAGGCTTTGGGTGGACAACTAGGCGCAAACCCTAACAGCTGTCAAAGTGACAGTGAAAAAGTTGTTTAAGATGAGAGAGGCAACGTGTGCTGATCTGAGTAATTAGAGTGAAGCAGTACTGGAAGTGGAGGGGAGAGCGAGATAGAAAACAACAAAGGCCCAGGAGTGGGTCGTGGGGTGCTGGGGGCCACCTGTCCTATTGTGTGCCTCTGTGTCAGGGGCGTAGCAGAGCAGGACTGAGGAGAGAAAAAGTGACTGCCACATCCTCTGAAGTATTTTGACTAATTCAGAATTATCTTCCTTCAGATGTGTGTACATTTGTGCATGTACACACACACACACACACACCAAACTATACATATTTGTATATGGTCCATTTGGAATAGACTTTTAGAATTAAGTGTGAAAAGGCCAATGGTGTTCTACCTTGAAGGAAGCCATGTGATGCCATGCTTTGGAGGTCTGGGCTTTGGACTTAGACCAACCATATCGTTGGTACCACTTCTCAGTTCTCTTGTGATCTTAGGATGAGAAAACTGTAAAAGCTGGAGTCTCCTCAACTCTGTCAGGAGAGTAACCCTACCTGATGCATAGGTTTCCTAGGAGCATTAGATAAAATAAGATACTCTGTAGTTTATATTCAGCATAATCCCTGGTGTTCAATAAAATAAAGCAGTTATTAGTGGTAATATTCAACAAGGCTAGAGGACATGAAGCATTGAGGTTGGTACCTAAAGATGCTCTTCTTGTGTTTCTCTTATGTACACGGTCTAAGGATGGAAGGAGGTGGCAGTAAGGGTTGATTCTGAGTGTTCTACCCAAAAGTGTAAAAACATGCACTTTGGATTGCATGGGTGACTCCAGGCTGGGAGAAGGAAATGATACCGCCTTCCAGGAGGGAGAATCATCGACAGAACAACCCACTCAGCCGCATCCCAGGTTCTCCTAGGAGATTTCCCGACTATCCAAAAACTGATGAGGTCTGACCTTACAAGATGGGATGAGCTCCCAGCCCAGAGCAGTGTGACTGCGTCTAAGGACGAGTCCATTCATAATCCAGGCACCGACAGGCCCGTTAGCGACACTGCTGCAGGCGGGCTATTACTTACAGTGTAGTTAGTGTCGCTTAACCAGAATAGATGGGATGCAGTATTCAAGAGAAGAGCCCTAAATCTGATGGGAGAAAGGAAAGTAAGTCACGATTGTGGTGGGCTGGTCCAGGGGAAGCAGGGGACGGGACAGGGGTTACGACTGAAGACAGGTCCTCCCCACTCAACGCAGCTGTTTTTCTCTTGTGAGAAAATGTTCAAGATTAAAACTCCCAGGGAAGAATCTGATGTGAGATTTAATCATTTCTCAGAGAAAGTAGCCAAGGCTGCAGTGTAAATAAGAATTCTCTGGGAGAAAAGCAGCGGGAATCAGAGACAGCGACAAACCTGAACATAGGGAGAGGGTGCTGGAAGCTGTAGCTGGAGATTTTTCTAAGGCCTGATGTCCAGGTGGCTAACCCATTTCTGCCACATTGAGGGTCACTGTGCAGTCTTTAGGGGTAAAGACGTTCCTTCTCTAAACACCATCCAAAGCAGCCCTGGTTGTGTCTGCTGAGAATTTTTCCAACTCTCAAGTTCTAAGCTGCCTCATAATTTCTTTTCTCATGGAGTTTGTTCCTCTATGGGGACCAGCCAGAAAGATATGAGTAGGTAAATTTCCCATTCTCCCTGATCACGTCCCATTTCTAGATTTCTCAGTGATCATCACCAATATTAAAGGAAATATTTCCAAACCATTGCTCTTGATAACATTGTGTGGCCAGACCGCTGGCTAAGATACCTCAGTGGATTCTTGGGCATCAGCTCCCTCTCTAGTCTCATCTTCCCAGTAGAAGAGTTCATGAACTCCCGGGTCATGTTGCTTTTTCAGTTCTTTTTTTTTTATTGGCTGGCTGAGGTTGCCTTAAGGGCAGGTCTCATGCTCCATGTGGGGGTGGGGATCGAACCTCGGTCTCCAGTGCCTAAGACAGTTTGCTGAATCCTGTGCTTTAACCAACTGAGCTACCTGGCAAGCACCCTTGTGTTGCTTTTTTATGCACCTGGCTGGGACTACAGTGAGAGAGCTGAAGAGTACACAGGCTTCAGGGAGACATGGGCTCAAAACTAAGGCGTGGAATCTTTGGGCCATAGAACCCCATACATCTCTGATTCTTGCTAAGAAGTGGATGAGTCATAGGGCCTATTTCACAGAGTGGTTGTCAGTACTGAGAAAATGTATGTAAATTACTCAGCACCAGGCACATTCAGCAAAGACTACATCCTGCTCTTCTCTATTCTATTACCGGCGCTGGGAATCATCTGAAGACTGTGTTCCAGGAGTCAAGTGATTGATTTTTTCATCCCAACTTTACTACTAAGCGGCAAGCTGCTCTTGGATGCATCAAGTCATCCTAGTCTCTCAATTTTTTAACCTATAAAAATGCAATGATAATTTCACAGAATTCTTGTTGGGATCAAAAGAGAAAATAGATTGGAAAGTTCTTGAAAGGTATTGAGATGTTAGATGTTAGAAGGAAGGAGAGATCTCCTGGGAAGTGATCAAGCCCAGCCTGCTACCATGTACTCATCGGGCCCAGCACAGAACTTGAGCAAATGGAAAATCACTTTCTCATAGCAACGTTTCACCACTGGCAGACATAAAAAGCCTTTACAATTATATTTAAGATTAACTTAACAAATGGTGTGGTGTCCCAATTACTTTGCCTGTACCTGTGCTTTTCTGAAATATAGAAGTGAACTAGACAAACATGATCCCATTCCCATAAGATACAAAAGGTGTAGGTTTCCATTTGCAAAATGAGTTTGACTCCTCCTAAATTTCAGTTATTGAGTAGTGCATGCTTCTAGATCAGGATCCACCAGCATCATGTGAACATGTGCATGCACACATACATATACACAAAGAGAGAGACAGAGAGATGGATAGAGACAGAGGCAGAGACAAAGAGACAGAGAGAGCTGGAGAGAGACAGAGGTAGAGACCGATAAAGAGAGATGGAGAGAGACAGAGACAGAGAGAGATGGAGAGTGACAGAGGCAGAGACAGAGAGGTGGGAGAGAGAGGTAGAGATGGGCAGAGAAAGATAGAGAGAGACAGAGGCAGAGACAGAGAAAGATGGAGATAGAGACAGAGATGGAGAGAGACAGAGACAGAGAGAGATAGAGACAGAGGCAGAGACAGAGAGAAATGGGAGATACAGGTAAAGTTGGGCAGAGAAAGATAGAGACAGAGGCAGAGACAGAGAGAGATGGAGACAGAGACAGAGACAGAGATGGAGAGAGACAGAGATAGAGAGAGAGATAGAGAGAAAGAGATGAAGAGAGACAGAGACAGAGACCAAGAAAGAAGAAACAGAGAGAGTGAAAGTGAAGACTTCTCAATTCTAGTTTTCTTCAGCTCTTCTGAGACACAAGAGCTGTGATAACCAAAGTGTCTTGCTTCACCTTCATCCATCCCCTAGGGGTCGGAGAGGCAGGAAATGTGCATGAAATTCCACAGTTGTTTTTCCAAACAGAGTATGTAGTAAGGCAACACTAACTGGTGCAATAAATGAGCACCACCCCCAATCTTGTTTAATATATCATACTTGTTTAATAGAAGTAGTCACCTAATACTTCTAAGGTAGTTAGGATCCAGGGCCTGAGTATTGCCTCTCTCTTCTCACTTCGGAGTTCAGAATCGTCTGCATTTATCTGGTAGATGAGAGAGACTGGAAGAGATGTACCCACTTCTTAAACTGCATGACTTGAAAGTGGTGTACACTACTTCCAGTCACATTTCCTTGACAAGAAATCTACTCTTCTGACCCTTTCTGGTTTCATGAAAGACTGAGAATAGTAATTCACAATTGAGAAGCTATTTGCATCCTCAAATCAGGAGCACAGAAGCCAGCTATCTCTGTCATTAAAAGGGCCAAATTCAGGATAGTAAGAATAATATGAATTTGAAGGTGACAGAGGTGGTCTTTGGAGAAAATTGTCACTGTGATAAATTCTGCTTTATTTTAGGGACCAACCTCTTCCCAGCCTACTTTACCAATTTTTCAGTGTAGAGTTTCTCTTTCTCCCTATGTCATGGAGGCAGCAGATACTGAGCAGAGGAGAAGGTATGAAGCCACAGACTCTGAAGGTCAACAGTGAAGGAGGAACTAATGCTTCTTTACTTTGGCTCTAAGCTACACACGAGGAACAGAAGTGCTAGAGTAGGAAGGACTTAAAGGTCAAGGACTTTGAGAAAGAACATGAACAGAGAAGAGAATGCATGAAAGTCAGAGTACCCTGGTGGGGTAAGAGGATACATGGGCTCCCACATTTCTGTGTAGTGTCAAGGACCAAGTATAGAAGAATCTATTCCATTCTCTTTTCTTCTCTATGCCTCTCTCTCTCTCTTCTGTGGTCTTGGGCAGATCATCTGAACTCTTTACAAAACAATTAAAAGGTTTTTGGACCCCGTGTCTTCTGCATAGGCTAGATGGTACTCAGAATCAGTATGTGTAGCTTCATTCTTTGGTCACAGAATATGTACGAACTAGCACCCTCAGTATGAAATAATTGAGGATGAAGAATAACTACAAGCAGATAATATTCCACCTTGAGAGAGACAAAGCTCCTTTTCTCCCTGCTTGTTGCTCCAGAACAGTAAGCAGAGACATGTTCTAAAGGCCATGAGAGTGTAGAATCCACTACATTTGGCCAGTTTTCTCCTGTTGGTGCTCACCAGTATTTCAGTTGTGGCACTGCAAATGAATACAATTATCCTCATGCGTGTGGACAGATCAGTGCACAGTAGGTTGGGACTATTAACTCTCTTACTCAGGGCACCACATTTCTGTTAATGTTATATTAGTTTTGTTGAAAGTCATGTACCATGCTATTATATAATGAGCTTACAGTCAACTAATCCCCTATGGTTCGGTGTTACATGAATTTCTGGAGAAAGAAGACTTCTAATCTGTGTTTACAGAATTAATTTTGGATCCAAGAGTGGGACTTTAAGTATATCTATAATAACTTTCAGCTTGTAGATTCTATCCCATCCTTCTAATCTGCCTTTTGAATCTAGATTTTATCACGCAGAGTTATTAGCTACCTTCCCTCCCATGCCCGCTAGATGCCATCTGCAACTTTGATAAGCATGCATTCCACATGATTTAGCCAGGCATTTGTGATGGGTAACTTCCAGCAGACTACTGTTTTGTGTAGAACATTGTTAGGATGAGCTTATATTATTCAGTGGAAGGGAAATTAGTAGGTCAGTCAGTATATAGATGAGCTACCATAAGGGTGGTCTGTAAAAAAATTTGAATTGCCTCTATTTTAATTTTGTGTCTCTGCTGCAAGATGCAAAGGAAGAGCAGAAAAGTGATTTTTGGTTCTGGTTAAGTATTTTGTTTTTGTTTGAAGGCTGATCAGGTTCTAGCAGGCATCAGAGCCTTCAGCTATCTAAAGCAAAACCCTTATTTTTCCTGCCAAATTATCTCCTCCTTAATGTACTTCATCTCAGAAAATGACACTTTCCCTCTTAGTTTAGTCCATAAAACAGTGGTGTCCATAAAACACTGGTGTCATCTTTGAATCTTTCTTTTCCATCTCAAATTCCAGTTACCAACAAATTGTTTTGGCCCAATCGTCATAAAATATCCAGGCCCTGATGGTGGTATTGTTCATCACTCCACCTGCTACCACCTTGACCCAAACTTCCATCATCTCTTACCTGGAATACTGCCATGGCCTCTGCACCTGTCTCTTAAGATTAGGGAGTGGTTCCATTAAATGAGTACATACTTAGGTAGGAATCATGTCAGCATTTTCAACCAGGAAAGCCTCACTTTCAATTATTTCATTAGTTGTGTTGAAAGCTCTTCTGATTGAAATGAGGGTATAAAATAAATCAAAGACCTCAAGCCTCTATGTCTGCTCCAAAGTTTCCTCATGAAGAAAGTTTAAAAACCACAAAACCAAAATATTTTATAGCTTGATTACCATGATGTCTATGAGTTACCAGAATTCATTACTAAAAGTAGCTGTGGTATATCACTATTTATGAGGTTATTTAAGGGGAAAACAATTATCTTTTAAATTTTATTTGAGTCCAGTTCTTATTTCCTCCCTTTCTCTTTCTCCCAGTTATAAGGTGAGGGGATGGGTGAGCTGATTTGTGAAGGTCTTGCTTTGGACAAAGATTATGAAATATAAGCAGCTAGGGCTGCCATAATGGGCATTCCTGCCTCAAATGGGACATAGGAGCTATGAACTTTGGGAAAAATAGAAGTGAACGTAGAGGTGACTCAACCCATTACTGACACAGAGGAACACCAAGTCCTCCAAATTAAGTGCAGACCCAATTAGAAATTTCACTGTATTTTCAAATTACAACCACCCCCCAATGACAGAATTATATGGCATCTTGGAGAAACTGACAGGTAATTTGGGGAACTAAAGGTTCCTTAGACTCTGTAGTTAATGGAGAGTTTAGCACCAATTCCTGTGTAATTTGCACTTCTGAAAAGTAGAATTATTATAAAGTCAGACATCTCTAGCACTTTCAACTCTTGGATCTGTTGGGCTCTAAGATGACCAGGAATGTAGAAGGATCAAGGTCAGAGGTTGCCATTTCAATATCTGAGGCTGCCTGGCTCCCCCAACTGGCATTTGAACTGAAGAGTTGAAAATTGGAGGTGACATTCAGAAGTCTCTGAAAATTATAACCCTGACTTCCTCCTTGAAAAGCTTATCTGAATCCTAGCTTATCCTTTGATGAGGTTACTGAAAATGCTCTCTGCTCTGAGCTCTTGAAAGATAACAGTCAGCGCAAGTGAGGCCTGGCCATATCCCTTGGGGGAAAACAGTGGCAGATGTAACAAGCTGGGGACACTAATTAAAAGGCCTGGGCAACTTTCTGGGGAAGATGGAGTCTGCCCCTTAAACCTCTTCTGCCTGGGCTCCTCAAGGGAGTAATGTCCTCCGTGATGGGGCCCCTTTAATAAATGTCCCCTTACTGCTGCCCCAGGAAGCAGAATTTGTGCCTAGAGTGAGGTCACCAAGAGAATGTGGCCTCCTCTGCTTCTCTGCTACCTGCTCCACTTGTCTTTCTGACCAAAAATGATGAGAGAAAATGAGGAGCCATGGAACCAGAGCTGCACCTGTCCCTGGCATCACACATATCCCAGCAGTCCTGCAGCCCAGTCCACTCCGATGTTGTAGTCAACATTCTCTTCTCCTTTGAGATGACACCAGCAACATCCCTATTGACCGCTTCCCATTGCCACCCTCCTCTTTTCACTGAGCTCCACACTGCTTAGCCTCTCTTGCACTTGTTTTGGCCCCCTCCTTCTCACCTTTTCTGGATACTTCAACATTGGCTTGTGGCTTAAAAACTTAGCAGCTATGTGGCAAGCTCCGTGAGTGCAGGGGTTAGGGGTTCCATCCCATACTTTACTGATCTGAAGCTCCTCATGTTCTGGGCTGCATAAAAGTGCTCATTAAATATTGTGATCATTAGGCAGGAGTTCAGTGACAGTGTTTTTAAGATAAGACTGGGTAGGTCAGAACCAGCTGGGTCACCGTCCTGGCTCCTCTGTCTCCTACTGGCTGTATGACTTAGGACAGATCAAGGTATTTAGTATCCTGTGTTTCTTTGCCTGTCTTATAGCATAGTTGTTAAGGTTAAAGAATGAAATTAAAATTTTTTATCCTTGGTCAGAACTATGATTTTTGTAGATGAGCATGTGTGATGTAGGTGAGACTTTTTAGACACCTCTCTGAGCCTGTTCTTTTAAAGTATAAAATAATAACTTATGATTTTAAAATTTGTTCACACATCATTGATCCCTTTCCTCTGTGGCCCCATATTCTCCTTGATCAGAAAATTTGGGGCACCACTGAGTTGTAGGATGATACAGCATGGGTTCTCTTATGACTTGAATCCTCACTGACCTTGAAGGGCGAGAGTCAAAATACTGGCTATCCTTGTAGCCCTTCTTTTTCTCTAACCTTTGGTCTATAAATTTATGTTCTTAACCCTCCATAAGAAAAGCTTAGTAGTATATTACTCTATAACACAGGTACTTAACATCTTTCTGAATATCAAATGTCTTAGACTTAACATGAAAACAGTTCTACAAAGCACTGTACATGGCTTCTAGGTGAATCATGATGGGATTTGACTGACTTTGTGAGATACAAAAGTTACATGTTTTGTTATGCAGGTCTTGGTTTAACTTGCCCTTAACCACCCAGCAGAAAAGTTTAACCACGAGGCATAAAAAGTAAAGCTAAATTAGTATGCTGAGCTATAAAGGGCTTAAATCAACAGCTTCTGACATTGTCAGTTCTGCCAATAACCCACTACTATTATGGAATATTGGACTGTGTGTACAACTACTTTTTCTTAGTTCAATGAGAAGAAATATTTGTACCAATAGTGATTAGAAAAATTATCATGTATGCATCCCGTACTCTGAATAACTACTGCAAAGACAACAATATGCATTATATTAATTATTGTGGCTGTACTGCTAATGTGTTTTGAAACTGTCTCATTATTATTTCTTCTTAAAAGTGATAAAAATTTTAAAAAATAAAGTTCGACCATTGTTTAATAAATATGCAAGGAGTGGAGTATCCACTGTGCTACCTGTAAGGAATAAAAAGATGAATCTAAGCCAGGGCTCCTGGCCTACATTTCAGTGAGAGCTGTAAGGTGAACAGGAAGCTAATGGATTGAATCAATGCTTTTTATGCAACAGAGGATTACTGTGTATTGTTATATCTATTATTATTATTATTATTATTATTATGTATCATAGTGCAGATGCATTGCTTTGGCAAACATGCACCTAGAAGATTCCATATGTGTTGAGCAAACTGCAAAAAAATCTGTTTCTGTTCCTTGTAAAATGCAAATCCATTTGATTTATAGATAATTCTTCTACATTAAAATAGTTGTTTTGGGGAAAAAATTGGAACCACCTTAGCATTCTTCTATTCAGAGAATAGGGAAAGGAAGACTTTAGGAGACCCATGACCAAGTGCACAGGCCAGTGGACAGCTGAAGTGACACCCACAGACCCAACACTGACCCTGAAATGAGACCCCCGGATGTCCAGAGGCACAAGCAGCAGCAGAACCCACAGAGCTGTGGTAATGGAGGGCTCGGGCCTCAGGATGCGGAGGGCGAGCAGGAGGCCTCCCAGGGGTCTCTGTGAAACAAAGAACCCTCGGAGCTGCAAGTCTAGGTTGAGCAGTAAACAATCACTGACTTTGCAAACAGTGCGTTCTTTCCCAAACCAAAGAGTAATCTTCTTATGTGCACAGTGTGGAAAGGACAGCTGGTCCCAGGATGGTCTTTTCTGCCACAGTCACACACACAGATAACAGTTATTGTAGTACTACCATTCTCTGAAATAAATGGCAGATAAATACAAATCTGAGCAGCACACACACGGAGCCATTGTCTCCATAAAATCCATGTGGAATATAAAACTTGAACAACCCAGGTCACTGGGATTGAAGAAATAATCTGTAAATAGTGTTTTAAAACAAGTATACTTAAATAGATGGGAACAATGCTGTTCATCCACTTACATAAATTCTGATGTCTTTATGTATAGAATCAATGCTATTCTCCCCAAAATGCCCAGACAGATATCTGTAAATAGTAGGTGTGAACAACTTAGTTTTATAAAGTAATTCCTAAATGTTGTTAAAATAGATAAATCCATTGTGAAGTACTCAGCCACCTTATTCTATTCAATGCCCATTGTTTGGTCTGGCCATTTATTTTTTCTTCATTAGGTGCTTAGCTCTATGACAATAGATTTCTAGCTCTTTTGTCCATAGATGTATGCTTAGTGCCTAGAAGAGTGTTTGACATATAGTAGGCTCCTAATACATATTTATTAAGTAAATGATTGAATGAATAAATTTGTTGACTGAATTGATTTCAAGTCACCGTTAACAAGTAAGACAGTTTCCGTACTAGTTGAACTGAAATGCATATTAGCTATGCAAGGAAAGTTCATTCCTTTATTCATTTATTCTCCATTCATTTAGTTATTTATTCATTCACTCAAAAACCAGCTATTTAGCATTGACTATGTGCAAGTCACTGTGATGGGAGACACAAAGTTGCATTATTAGAAACACAAAGATGGGCGAGAGACATTTTTCTCCATTAGAGAAGCGATAAGTGTGTTTGTGTTGTGGGGAAGGCACGACCGAATAGAACAATCGGATAAGGGCTTAACTGGAGAGACAACCTCGCAAATTTTCTTACTTCTGAGGCTCCATGATACCGTGATTTCAGGGCTGATTGCAGATAGTTTCTATGCTACATACAACCTCCTGTGATGGAGACTTAAAAGTTTCCTATTTCCAGAGGCCGGGGTATTGTGGAGAATGTGCACACTAAGTGAATTAGCGTTCAGAAGCTGTGTGGTCCCTGGATGACCTCAGGTAATCACTGGATCAGATGCTGCATCACAGCACACCTGGCACAGATGCCTTTTACAGAGTGACTGGTGGCAGCCAAGGTCCAAGGTGGCCCAAGTCCCAGCTAGTAGCCACTCTGCAGAGCAAGTCCCCCTCTGTGTATTGATGTGACTGCACTGCTAATCCACAGGAGTGTGTTAAAAACAAAACACTCAGAGGGTTAAAAAGACTTGAGGAGGATCACAGATATGATTCCAAAGTGCCCAGAAATTAGTTCAGACAGAATAATTATTTTGCTTATATGGATCTTAGTTTCTTAAATATTTCTCTCATACATGATCTCATTGGCTGTTTTTGCTGTCAGTCACTTTGTTGAAGAAGCCATAAAGTCTCTGAGTGGGTATGTTATTTGGCCAAGATAACACTACTGACCAGTGGTATAACTACAACATACCTCTCCCACAATACCATGAGGCATCCTACACTGGACTCTCTGACTCTGTGGGAGGATAGGGAGGCATTTCTCTGTACGAGAGGTATGCTATGCCCATAAGTGGAAGTGTTAAATAATGGCATCCCCCAAAGGTGCTGTTGGAGGCCAGCACCGGACCACATCTCTCCAGGTAATTAGTGTGGGAGGACACGCTGGGCCCTACAGTCTAGTTAGCTGACAGCGGGAGAGGTGCACCAGCCTTGATCCTTGTCCACTTCATGAATACGTGACAGTATCCAGAGAAGATAGCACCAGGAAGACTTCGAGTCACAGCCAAGATCAAAGACACAAGTGAAGACACAGGTAAGCAGACAAATTTTGTGCTTCAGCTTTCCAAAAGCATAGCAAGTGCAGCCTTTATGCCCCAAGTCAGGTCAAGGGGAGCTTTGGTGGGGACCCCATGTCTACTGAGATCATTAATCTTTTTAAGTCACCATCATGAGGGACTACTTTGGAAGTCATTGAGGTCATATTTTGCAGACTTCTGTAGTAGAATCCAAGATCCTGGATTCAAGCACCACTACTAAGCTACTCAAAACATTAACACAGTCTGGGTAGAACACCAGAAAGTAGTCATAAAATGGAAATAAAATAACACACCACATCTATGCCACCTGATTTTTAGGAGGGTCAAATAAAATAGCATTTGTAAAAATTTATTGAAGATATATATATATATATATATATATATATATATATATATATATATGTAGTATGAGTATATACACATGTATTTTCTCTGGAACAGGAGGGCCTGATGACTCAGCCTTAGCCAGTCCCCAATTCCAAGCCTGAAGTTCACATCCTAGCCCCTTGAGGAAGACAGACAGTAGTTCATCTTATTACTGCTCAAAGATTCATTTTTAGGCTCACCAACTCTGGCCAATTACAGAGAAACTGGCTTTACATTCATTATTATAACAATGACACACCGAGTGCTTGCTCTGTGTCAAGTCCTCCCCTAAGTTCCTCACCTGTAGGAGCTTATTTAATGTGTTAGACAAGGTACAACCAATCATTCCATAAATATTTACTGAACACGTACAATGCGTTGAATCACAGAAACCAAATCACAGAGATGAAAGACATAGTTTCTCTCCAAAAAAAAAATTAAGATTTAATAGAAAGACAAATACAAAAATATAATATATTAAACGCTATCATGGGAATATATATATTGAAAGTTAGTGCATGGAGGACCCATGGGAGGACCCAGGTTTGCTATGAGATGTCAAGGAAAGTCAAAAGAGCCCGGGAGTTGAAGTCTGAAGGATGTGTTTGTGAGCAAGGCTAGATTTGCCCATCTGTGCTCATGGTAGAAGGAATATCCCTCAAATTATCAGTGGGAAAATAAGTATTGCTCTGTATTATGCGGGCTAAATTAACTGCTCCAGGGGCCAGCTAATGACACAAATATGACTTGCGAAGCAAGATATTATAACGTATTTCATATGCTGTAGTGATGTTTTTTCAGCTCATGAAAAACAAGATAATGCCCATAAAAATAAGATATTATGGCAAAATCAGTATTAATTACCAGGAGCCAAAGTGCACTGCCTGAGGCTGTAAAACTTTTAATATTCCAGAAGAAAGCAGTTCAAGTCACAGGCTCACCACGATCGCTTAATCGCTTGGCAGCGTCCCAGCCTATCTCGGTGAACAACAGAGCAGAGGCAATACAATCAGCCCAAACAAACAGCCCCACGAAGCGTGGCTAATGTGGCTGCAATGGCTGGGTGGGGTGAGAGGCTGAGCACAGACAGGGCCTTCCTTGCAATGCACCTCCCGGTTGATGAGCGGGGCTCCACCAACAGCCACTAGGTTCGCCTCCTTAGGGCTTGTGAGATGCAGTGGGCGATTGGTTCCTTGAGGTCTGGCTTTTCCAGTAGCCATTAGTGCCAGTGAACTACAGGAGGCATTGGAGGGGTTGGAGGTGGCATCTCCTGCTGTGCTTCTTCCTTCTTTCCAGCCATAAATGCACACACACACATACACACACACACCATGCACATACATACACGTGTGCACATGCACATACACCTACACATACCTGTGTGGATTCCCGCTGCAATAGCTCCTACCTTCTTATGCAAAGGTCAGAACCTATCTAACTACTTCTATTTCCACACTTTGAATGCGAGACCAATTTGGTGACAGCCTCTCATGTGCCATAAACGAAATAGAAACATATGCACACGCAGCGATAAAACAGAGCTGAAACGACATCCCTGCCGCCTGTCGGGTGGCAGCTGAAATCAGACATCTTAATGTATGATATTATGGGAATTACCCACATTAAGATAAAATATCTAGACTTAAGTAACTGTCTTTTTCTCTGAATTAACTTGAAGATTGAACTCAAAAAAACAAAGGCAAATGACTTGGGGCTAGGCAATTTATTTCACAGCCACTGTCCCCACTGCTTCTCTGGTGGTGACACCATGCAGGAATACCAATGCTTGTTTTCAGTTTTGCTAATTGGAGGCAGAGAATCTGGCTGTGTTTCAGCTTTCCGGACACCAAGGGAACTGAGGAGATGGCCTGTCACCAAGAGGAATGCTTAGAAGCTCAGCGTGGTGCGCTTCTACAGGAACTAGGAACGGCGTCTGTTTCATTCCTGAGTCCTAGAGCAGAGACCGTGGGGCATCCTGGCTTTCTTATGAATTCTCATTGCGTGAATGATGTGGTGTAGCAGATCTTTTCTCAACCAGCAAGCACTTTCTCCATCTCTTCTGTTTCCCTCTCCCTTTCCTTATTCGTTTCACACCAGTACAAACCTTTCTCGCCTTACCTGGTTGAAATCGATGTGAAAGTACTACCAGTATCAGTTGGTGACAGGAACGCTCCTCCTCCTCCCTGAGGACTGTGGAAGGTACTATTGAGTCAGTTCTACTCCTAGTTGCTAGAAACCAACTTTCTGATTGTCTCTTTCTTTTGTTAGTAGGGGCAGCAAGTACGGTAGTCTCCAAGGATTCGCTTGGCAAAGAGTTTAGGCTCCCAGGCTGACAATGTGATGCCATTGCCTCAGCTTCAGAATGCGCCTCGGTACCACCTCCCAGCCTTGGATGCTGTGTGCTTATGGCACGTAGCCTGTGCTCTTGGGTGTCATAGATATCCATGGGAAAGCCAGGCCAGTGGTTTCCATTTGTCCACAGTGCTCTTCAGCCTCAGCAACTCTACTGAGTTTGTTTAAATAGGTCAGGAAAAGTTATTGTGATTAGTACATCTAAAAGGACACAAATCGTGGGTGGGCAGATATACTGAGATTTAAAGATGAGAGTTACTGCTGACCTGTGGATCCTTTTAGCAGGTTCAGGAGCAGAGCAAGGAAAAACCAGTAACAACAAAATCCCCCTTCTCAGGAGTTACTATGAGAGACATAGCAATATATGTGCATGACCCCGCGGGATAAACTCATATGAATGGTGGAGTTTCATCATCTAAGAAGGAGAGAGGGAACTAGTAGAGGCCGGGGGAGTAATTCAGGGAGGAGGCTCATTCTTGAGGACTGGGTTGGCTCACAGAGGCACTGAGAGGGAACTGTGGAGCAAAAGAGATTTCCATCAGGATCCTTGAGATGCTATGG
Organism: Capromys pilorides; assembly: GCA_004027915.1. NCBI lineage: Eukaryota > Metazoa > Chordata > Mammalia > Rodentia > Capromyidae > Capromys > Capromys pilorides. Next base: position 15,562 of record PVKN010017576.1, read on the forward strand.
TATTGGCAGAAAAAACAGATAGAAAGCTAGCAACAGACTCAATTAAATACAAAAGCTTTATATAGAGAGAAGACCTTGTAGAATCTCACTGGGGAGATGAGAGAGACACCATAACATGAGGACTTGGACAATGGACCATAATTACGAAGATCAAAGGGGAGAGCCCAATAAGAAACCGGATCCTAATGCATCCACTGTAAGACTAATTTCTTAAAAATACTAAAGGCTAAACCATGAAAGGCTAAACTGTACAGACTTCTAAAGATAATAACGGAGGTTATCTTTGTGAAGACTTCTTAGACGAAACGCAAAAACATTAATAATAAATTTAAAAACTGATACACTTAGCTACATTAAAATTTAAAATCTCTGTTAAGCGAAACAATGGCATACAGAAAGTAAAAGACAAATCACAGATGGGAAGAAACATGTTTGTAATAAACAGATTTAGTGCAGGATTGGTGTCCAAAATACAAAGAACTTGGAAAAATCATTAAGAGAAAAAAGGAGCAACCCAACAGTTGAGAAGGATGCGTATGAAAAGACATTCTGTAAACAGCCAGCTACTGGGTACAAACTGGGCAGGTTAGGGGCCCAGAAATGCAAGGGCCATGGTGTAGACTTGTAAGCAAGAGGCCATTCTTTAGAGGGAGTTCAGGAGCAGATACTCACTATCACATGCGCCCCTTGTAATTCCCTCCAGTATCTATGTTAAGTGTTTATGTTCAGTTAGTTTGTCCCTAGCAGCTCACTCGGGATGGCTAGAGCATGAAGTAAACAGCTCATGAGTAAGAGATAAAATCAGATGTCAATAAGCCCCCACTCTAGAATCTACATTTTCAGCACTTTCTGTATTAGATCTGCAGCTTCTGAGCTTTGTGAAGGCCAGGTATCAAACCTGCAGTGGCAGACACCTGAATTTGGTTGGATTTGACAGTAATTTCCTATAATTTCCCCATGGCAGCACACTGGCTGATGAAGCTCTCCCATTTGGCTACAGTATCTGATGCCAGTAGAGAGAAACAGCTCTTCAAGAAAATTCTTCAAAGGCTCCGTTGCCTTGAAATGCTGTGCACTATTTCTGTGGCTCTTAAACAGAATAATTCATTAGTCAACGAAGAACAATCAATATCACACGTTGGCAATTTACACATGGACTCCGTTTACCCAGTGGACCCTCTCTGATAATATTATTTATGGTCCTAAATAACTCTTTCGGCATTCAATAGAGCTGGGGGTACCTCTGGGACCAGGACGCAATCAAATTATGAAGACATATGTCTCGCTCAGCCCTGGAAATGTTCAGATGCATTTCATTGATGTTGGTTTCATAGTGATACCTTCCCAGATGGGTTCTAGCACCTTCCGAACAGCACCTGTGGGAGGGAACTCCAAGGCCCTTGGAGGAGACACCAAGGGCATTGTGCTATCGCAGCATCTGGATGCCTTGGCCTTAAGAGCAAACTGAACAGGTCAGGGATCCCGGAGGAGACTGGAAGTGGGGGGTTTGTTGAGCTTTGCCTGTAGGTAGGTGCTGAACACATTCCTAGGTGAGATTAGTGGTGCAACAGAGTGAGAAAGGTGTGTGTGCATGTGTGTGCGTGTGTGCGCGTGTGTGTGGAGGGGGTGTATGAGCATATAATATGTGTATATGTAGGAGTGCATCACAGCAGCCAGGTTAGGTGAGAGGCAGAGGAAAGAGGAT
>PVKN010017577.1:0-17253 GCA_004027915.1 Capromys pilorides
TTTAATCATAAATAGTCAATGTATTCAGGGCCAGGGAGATAGCTCAATAGAATAAGCGCTTGCTTGGCAAGCACAGGGTCCTGAGTTCAATCTCTGGTACCACACACAAAAAAGTCAATGTATTCAATTATAATGCTAAAATGTAAAGGCACAGCTATCCAAATATGAAAGCAAGAGAAGGGAAAGAAAAAGTGAAGAGAAGGAAGGAAAAGAGCACTACACTCAAAGCTACAAGGTCAAGAGATCGTGCTAAAACCTACTGGAACAAGAACTACGTGTTTAAATATGTTGTTCAAGGTTACAAGAATAAATAATAGAGAGGAGATAAAAAAATTCTTTTTTAAATGTTGTATGGCAGTTACAGGCCCGGCATCTCAGCACCCGAGGGTGAGGGAAAAAGACCTCTAAGCCACCCTGGACTTCCCAGTGAGACCTCATGTTAAAAACACAAAACAAAAATTGTATGTCACAGGAATGCTGAATTCTCCCACATTAAGAATTGCTTCTAACACACACATAAATCAAAGATGGCCTGCTTGAACTAACTCTCACTACTTGCTCACAGATACCTTGCTCACACAGTGCCACTATTCTCCTAAAGAGCAAGAAAGCCATTCTCCTTTACAAACTCAATTTGGTATTTAAAAATACCTTGTTTGACAGACGCCCACTGCCCTTTAGCCTAGTAATGTCTGACCACAGTTAGAAGACAGCTAATCATCTTGCTGTTTTCTTCATTCCTTTTCCTTCCTCTTAAGACTTCTTTACTTCATCAAAGAGAAGTTTAGAGTTAGTTCTGAGTTTAGTGCCTATATTATATTAAAACCAAATTGATTCCTATTTACAAATGGAATTCCTCTGCAGCCTTAAAAATTACTACAACTGAACCATAGGTTATAAATTCTGGGTTAACGAATTTAACCCAGAATGTGGAAGTCAAAGTTCTACTTCTGACACTGGCCAAATTCCATTCATGTAACCTTGGATGGGTCTTTTAGTCTCTGGTTCTCAATTTCCTCATCTATAAAATAAAAGGACTGAACCAGAGAGTTGCTAAAGCCCTTTTCAATATCTAAATTCTTTCTTTCCCGAACCAAAGAAAAAAATTTTAAATCCTAACTTAAAAACCAAAACAAGTAACAACAAAACTCCCTGAAAAGTATTGCTGCTGGCCTAAAAGTCGTAATTACACAGTTAAAGATCTACAGTGGCAGCTTATACTAGTTATGAGGCAACAAGTTAGGACGGCCTGTTACTCAAGTACATAATTCAAGTGATTTCAAAGTCAGAATTTCCACAAAAAGATGACCTAAACACCACAGAATTGCAGTGGAAAAATACGAGCGTGGGAGTCAGGTTTTCATTTGCTTCAGAGGGTTTGCTTAGGCAAATAATATCTTTTGAGTCTCAATTTTCTCAGATATAAACTGACAGAATCACATCACATTATTTCTAAGACCTTTCCTAAATCCAAAACTCTAAGTGGTTATTCTCAACCTACCCTTTTGTAATGCATTGCTTCCAAAAACATCTTGGTCTGTTTATAGATTTCTTGGCCTGTCTTGTGGAAGGTCTTGAGAAATTCTATGAACTCCTTAGACACTCTATCCGTTTCAATGCTGGTCTGCCGGTTAATGGAAGGACTGGGAGCTTTTGCTTCCTGAATTTCTGCTGGGAAAATTAAACATAGTAAGTTTCATAACAGAGAAGACCTACGCATGGATTCACTAAGCATCTAATTTTAGATTATTTAAATTACTTTTAATCAAAGTTAAACTGAAACTTATATCATTTTATGTTTGAATGTTTGGACAGCTTTCCTCAAAGTAAACAAAATCTATTTTACAAGTAGGAAGTACAGCAGACAAAACTTCATGATCTAAGATATTCAAATAAAAGTTGCTCTATTAGTATTTTCTTAGTCAAAGTACATCCTGCTTTGATCTATATATAGATTTAATCATTAATACTCAAGTGACACACTAGCTTGAACAACTTTCTCAAAGATTGTCTGAGTTTATAAAGCTAGGCAAAAGGTAAAATAATAATCAACAGAAGCACCAAAATGCAAAGAGAACATGTAAAATGTTGGACAACAATTCAAATCCCATCATACTGGCCAAAAGGAAAAGGTTCATTTGTCTGTGCGGAGACACAATTAGTTACCCACCTTTCAGTTTGCAAGCCACACTGCTCAAAGCAAAAGAATGCACCCTAAGTAGCATAATAAACATAATGGAGCACACACCGAACAGGTAAGGGAAGCAAACAGCACCCTCTCGAGCAGCTGGGGACACAACTATTTCCCTCACCCTTTATTATTACATTATGATTTTTTTGTGCGTGGTACTGGGGATCAAACTCAGGACCTTGTACTTACCAGGCAGGCGCTTAAGCTGCTGAGCTATCTCCCTGGCCCCTCTTTTCCCTTTTCTAATAAATACTGCACTGAGAGAAATAGGGCCTTTACAAAACAAGGTAAGGGGATAGTCGTAATGCCATCAGAAAGTATGGCCTATCAACTGGTCTCCTAATCTTGAACTATGCTAATTTAACACTTGCAAGGAAGGATTGCATACCCACAATTTCCTTTTAAAGACAAGAAGAAAGATAATCAAAAAGAAAAAGTATCTTTGAAAGATACTAAAATCAACTTATTACATATAATTTCTCATTTTTTTTCTTTTTGGTACTAGGGATCAAACTCTGGATCTTGTGCTTGCCAGGCAGGCACTTATGCTGCTAAGCTTTCTCCCCAGCTCTCTTGTCTTATTTTTTGAACTTATGACTTATATTCTTCACTTCATTCGAGAAACACAATTTTTAAAAAATGTATTTGGTATAGAGTCTCACTACACAGCTCAGACTCATAATGATCCTCCTGTTTTCAGACTCCCCAGCACTGGGATTACAGGTGTACACCACCATGCCCAGTCTCTGTGGCCTGCTCAGTACGCCCAGGGACAGGGCCTGGCCAGGCATGTGGTGCCAGGGGATGAACTCAGGTCCCCGCACTTGACTAAGCAATCTCAATGGCCCTGAGATAATTTTTTTTAAAAATCTTTTACATATTTATTTGATACAGGATCTCACTACGCAGCTTGCCCTCACAGTGATCCTCCTGTCTCAGCCTCCTCAGTGCATGCACTACCACGCCTTGTTTCAGTGGCCCACACAGTGTTTGGTACCCAGATTCTTATGCTTACACTTAGACCAATATCTCTCCAGTCTAGTGATACATTTTTAACAATGAGGTTGTAATTAAATTTTAAGATAATAAAATGATATTCCCCTTAGAATAGTATGTTTAAGTGAGACAAACACATTAGTTATCTACAAGAATATACAAACTAATGATATTACAAAAAGCTTGGTTATGCTTCTCACATATCATGACATCATTGGTTATTAATTTAATATGGGATATATTTAAGTTCAAAATGAAGCAAAAGCATCTCTTCCCCTTATAGTATACTATGAACATTAAGTAGTTAGCATAACAAAATCATATTTTGCAGTTCTCTCTCTGAATCTAGTATTTGGCTTTTGGGTTTTTTTTTACTGAGTCAAGGTCTCGCTCTTGGCCTTGGACTTACTATGTAGTCCAGGCTGGCCTTGAATTTGTGGTGATCCTCCTGCCTCCTAAGTGCTAGAACTATAGGCATGCACCACACCTGGTTTGGTTATCTTTTTCAAAATTTTGTTTGTATGTGGCTATTTTTAAAATTATCCAATGCTTCCAAACTACAATTAAAAATCTAGAAACATAGTGTGTGGGGGGCAAAAAAAAAAGTCAAAAATCAGACAACAAATAGGAAAAAATATTTCCAGACAGTATTGCAAAGAACACTGTTTCACTAAGGGGTACTTTAAGACAGAAAATACAAGACTGGGTGAGATAGCTCAGTGGCATAAGTGCCTGTCTGGCAAGCGTGTGCTGAGTTTGATTCTCAGTACCAAAAAGAAGACAGAAAACATGTCAAACAGTGCAATATGAAAATGGATAAAGAATACCAAGAGTATAGAAAAAGGAAATATAGACATATCTCAACAGAGGAAAGATGCAATCTCACTCATAACAAAGATGCAAATTAAAAATACTCTTTTAAAAATGCTCTTTTAAACAATTTGTTTTTTTGTAGTGGTGGAGGAAAATCCAGGGCCTCATGCATACCAGGCAAGTGCCCTACCACTGAAGGTACATGTCAGCAAGAAGCTATTTTAAAAGTTAATACACAAACACTTGAATTTGATCTTGAGAACATAGGAAAAAGACATCCCTATATTATGGAGATGCAATGTAAAATGATACAACCTCAAAGGAAGGCGATTTAACAATGACATAAATTTAAAATAAATATAATATTCCAATATTTTATATTTTTCAGAAATGTTCTACTAATAGAATTTTTCATGTAAAAAATAAAATATGTTAATAGCTACTCATTTTTGCACTACTTATCATAGCAAAAACTGGAAACTGATTACATAGGATCCAAATTACAATTTAATCCCATAAAATGGAATACTCGCAGCTCCAAAATTTAAAAAATGTGTGACAGAGTTGGGGCTGCTGCTGAAGGATGAAGAGCTTGCCTAGCATGTTCAACCCCCAATAAGACAAAAAGAAAAAAAAAAAGTATCCTTTTTGCTTTTTGTGAGCTGATATGGTAAAAGCTCATTTTACATTGCTTAAAAGGAACACGGTATGTGTGGGTGCTATCCTTTCTGTAAAATAGGAGGACTGGGATAAGAATATATGTGATGGTCAGTGAGAACAAATGCACGGAAAGATAATAGGAAATTTACACATGGATGTGGGGAAGCACAGTAGTAGTACTTAGGAATTAGATGGATAAAAGGCATAGAAAATTAAATCTGGTCCCTAGCACAGCAAACAAAACAAACCACAAAGTTTGTGTAGTACGCTGATTCCAAGTTTTGACTATATACTTATTTCCTAGCCATTTAGGTGTATGACACCTTGGGCTGGCGAGATAGCTCAGTGATCTAAAGCAGCTACTTAGACAACCACAGGGACCACGGTTAAATCCCTGGCACCACATGCTATGCTAGCCCCACCCCTAGGGCAGGCTTAGCCAGCCATAACATCCATCCATCCATACATGCATGCATGAATGCATACATCCATACATGCACACATACATAAAGTTAGATGTGTGACCTATTTTTTAAGCATATAAATAAATTAGATATAATCTAACTCAGGACAAAAATAGCATTTTTTGGTAAACATTTATCAAATGGAAAACCAAAGACTTAGTTGACTGGCTTGTGACCAGAGTGAAGTCTTCAATATTCAGAGTTTAAAGCTTCATTTAATCTGATAATTGCATCTCTGATGAATATCAGGGAATCTGCTTACTCTGTTACCTTAACAATTAGAAAGTCAGACAAAAATGGATGAAATAAGAGTTTCTGGACTTTGGGCAAAAGGTAGACAGCATCTAGATAAGCCCCTGTGAAAGGGAAGCAAACACTACCAGTCTTGTGAACAGCCCATTTCACTGCCTATATCACTTGTTGTGGCACAGAAAGGCAACTCAAACAGGGGCCAGCCTACTTGCTGAGTCAGAGAGAGCACATCTTGAGCTCAGGAAGGGTAACGCGGCTGGAACTTGCATGGAAAAATACAAGAGAGAACAGAGTTGCAGAAAAGAAGTTCCGGACATGTGCAAAGGAGTCCCTGCAGCCTTTAGCTGGAAGCTGTACATGCGTATGAAAAAAACCTAAGATCAGGACACGATTATCCAAGATTACATAAAGCCATACATGCACACCATTCTAAGTGCTCACACAAGTTTAGAAATGGTTTGTCTTCCACCAGCCAAAGAGGAAAGGGCTTCTCATATGAGACATGGAACTAAGAATAATGGTATATACCTGTCACCACAGTACTTAAGAGAGTGAGGCAGAAAAATTGCACAAAAGAAAAAAAAAATACACTAAGTTCTGAGAATATTGTCGTTGGGTCACGCTAGCCCTAGACCAAAGGCTGGGACATGTAGATGGGTCATATTAGCCCTAGTCTATATCCCATTCCAACAAAGCTTAAAGGGCATCAGGTTGGTGCTTCAGATGTAGCTCAGTGGTAGAGTTCTTCCCTAACATGCACAAGACTTTAGGTTCCATTCCCAAAATCACTAAAAAAAAAAAAAAAAAATCCAAGTAACATACTGTGTCCTAGCACAAGCCCAACAATATTTAAAGAAACAAAATCCAGCATCCACAAGCCACAGAATTCAAAATTTCTAGCACCCAGTCAAAATCTACTAGACAAACAAATCAGAAAGTACAACTTTATAAATGGATTAATACAGAACAGAACTAGGAATATCAGAAATGATGCCTTTAATAAACCAGAATGTTTATTATTATTATTATTATTATTGTTTTAAAGAAGGATCTACAGAGTGTTCAGGGTCTCACGACTAGATCGGACTCATAGTGATCCACCTGTTTACAGCCTCCCAAGAGCTGGGATTATAGGCGTGCACCACCATGTCCAGTCTCAACTGCCTTCTCAGGGTGCCTCACGGGTGGCACCGGAAGGGCAGGCCCTGCCCCGGGCCCTGCATAGAATGTTAATAAGATAACATAGGAACATGATGAGAAATGGGAGATACAAGAAGAAGCAAACCAAACTTCTAGAAGTCAATACCACAACATTTGAAATAAAAATACACTAGAGAGCACATAAGACAATACAAAACAAAAAAGAAAGCCTAAAGACATAGAGAAAGAAATTACTCAACACAAATGTAGAGGAAAAATGACTACAACCAACTGAACTAAGCACTGGCAGTCTGTGGACATACAAACCATTTTGACTTTGGTACAACTGCAGTCTCTGAAAGGGAAAAGAAGCAAGGAAATAGTTTAAAAGGTAATGAAAAAACAATGACTGAACATTTTCCAAAAACTGATGAAAGGTGTAATCTACAGATGCAAGAAGCGGAACAAACTCTAAGCACAAAAATCATGAAGAACCTTAAAACGAGATGTCTTTTTTTTTCTCCTCCCAGTACTGATGACTGAAACCAGGGCCTTCCCATCAAGCTACATCCCCAGCTCTCTTATTTTAAAATAGTGGCTAACTAAATTACTAAATTTCCCCATTTGGGCTTAGTTTTAGTTTTAGTGTTTGTTTGTTTTTCTTTTTTGTATTTTGTACAGGGTGTCACTATGCAGCTTGACTCAGAGTGGTCCTCCTGTTTTCAGCCTCCCCAGCACTGGGATTAGAGGTCTGAGCCACCACACCCAGACTTAGACACTGGCTCAGCATGCCCGGGGTGGGGCCAGGCCTCCCCAGTTGGGCTAAAAACTTAAGTCTTCCTACCTCAGCCTCCCAGACTGCTGGGATTATAGGTACGCAACACTGCACCTGGTTTAAGACATATAAACTGCTGAAGATGAGTAACATAAACAAAACCTTAAAAGATCTACTTAAAGAAATTTCAAAGGATCCTTAGGGGAACTGCTAGAGGGAAAAGTCATATTACACACAGAATGACAAAAACGAGCAATGTAAGCAGATTTTTAAATTATTACTATCAGGAATCACACAAATCTGAAGACAATCAAGCAATGTTTATAAAGTGCAGGCAGGAAAAAATTCTGCCAACCTGAAATGATGTACTTAAGCTATTTTTTTTTTTCAGATACGAAGGCAAAATATAGACTTCTACGTTGTGAGAACTCACTCAGATCAAGCAAGGGAAATGACACCATGTATCAACATGTGATCTCAGAAGGCAGGCTAGCAGCATGGGCAAGCAGCAGTGGCTTTATTTAAAATTTTTATTTGACAGATAATTAACTGCCTAAGCCTAAAATAGTGGATTGTGAGGTTTACATCACGTAGAAAAACACAAAGCAGGGGAGAAAATACAGAAGAATTCTGTTCTACGGCTGGTATGTGTATGGCACGTTATTTGAACATAGCTGAGTTAAAGATGTATTCTGTAAACCTCAGAATACAAAAATATTGGGCCGGCGAGATGGTTCAGTGGTCTAAAGTGCCTGCTAAGGAAAGCTCAGGCAACTGCAGGGACTGCGGTTCGATCCCTGGCACCACATGCTGCGCCAGCCCCCACCACCAGGGCAAGCTGAGCCAGCCACAAAATAAATAAATAAATAAACAAACAAACACAACAAGCAAACAAATAAATAAAATTTAAAAAAAAAAAAAAAAAAAGAATACAAAAATATTTATTTATTTATTTTCAAGACTGGGGTTCAAACTCATGACCTTGCACTTGCCAGGCAGGTACTTGTGCCACAGAGCTATCTCCCTGGCTCCTAGATTACAAATATAAAACAAAGAGGTGCATCTAAAAAAATTTAGCCATTAAGTTCTTGATAAATTGCATTTTTTATTTAAAAAAACAGCACAGATAAAGATGTATTCATAAAAAATAATCAAGAAGGCAATACCAGGTGTGGTGGTACACACCAGCAGCCCCAGTGTTCTAGAAAGGTGAGGAGAATCACATCTTCAAGGTCAGTTCAAGGCCAAGTTCAAAGGTGGGCAATTCAATAACTTAGTGAGACTATCTCAAAATTTAAAAAAAAATTCTTCTCCTTTAAAGGGCTAGGGATATAACTAGATAAAAAAGCCTTGAGTTCCCCATTATCAAAAAGTAAAAAAAAAAAAAATATTTTAATACTGGTCTTAGCAATTTTTTTGTTTTGTTTTGTTGTACATTTTTGCACTTTTATTTTACTGGAACACTTTAGATAACACACAATAGCAACACACAACCCTTCTTCTCTTAGTAACTGATAAAGCAGAAAATTTGAAAACTCAGGAAGAACAGGATACTTGAACAATGCTATCTACCAGCCTGACTGAACTGAAGCTCACAGAATACCCAACAAAAACAAACCCATATTCCATGTGACAAAATAATGGTAATAACTTACATACAGAAAATGTACTATGTAGTAATACTTTTTTAAAAATGTATTTGGTACAGGGTCTGCAGGGTTTACAGGGTCTCCCTGATACTAGTGATTCTCCTGTTTTCAGGCTCCTAAGAGCTGGGATTACAGGTATGTGCCCCCATGCCCAGTCTCAATTGCTGTATCAGCACGCCCCAGGAGTGGGGCCTGGCATGGCTCACCAGGGATCAAACCCAGCTGCTGAGCTCTGCCTAAGCACGCGCTTTAGTCTGCTGAGCTATCCGACCGGCCCTGTACTAATACTTTTATTAATGTTATTTTGTCCAGTACTCACAAGCCCACCAGCTAATACTTTTATGAAATCCAGAAATTTAAATGGTATTATACTTATTTAAGGGATAAATGCTAGAATTTGAACCCAGGTTTATATGCATTATTCCAAAATCTGAGCTGTCCAATGCAACAATCGCCTCCACCTGTCAAAGAGAAGCCTGCCAGCTCTTCACAGGACACCAGCACCTTGCCAGCTTGTCCAGGGCAGCTTTCTTATTTTGGTTACACATGCTCCCCTTCCACAAACACTTTTTTAAGCACTGAAGAGTTTACCCTGAGTGTAACCTGGGCAGCGTGTTTGTTTACTTACTATCCTGAAAGTCATCTGGGCAGTTGTCATTTCAAACAATTGATTCTTGTACTGAACACATTTGATTTAAAATGTTGTTTCCATATTTCCTGTTATATTACCTCATTAAAATTAAAGAAAAAAATATGCAAGCTTTGGTCACCCTGCACTTTAAGGTAATTAGAATGGCAAGTGGTTTTTACCAATTTTAAAATTGGTAGCTGGCTATTTCTCTCCAACCTTTCTAAAAATCAGCCGCCCCTACTAAGACAACCGACATCTGGCTTACAGATAGAAAGTGAAGGGGACACAGTTCAGGCATCTGATGCTCAGGATAGAATGAAGTCATATGGAACGGTCAACAGGTATTGGGGTGTAAGACACAGGAAGTGCAGAGGGAGACTGGAAAGGAACTGCTTCACTCACATTATAGTTACAGTTTGGCTAAAGCCCAAATGGCAACTACTTGCTTTTCAACTTAAAATCATCATGTGTTTTAACACAGAAAAAAAGCATGTATTTCAGGTATATCCAAGTCAATCATGATTACAAGCCTTCTATTCCCCACCTAAACAGTTAAAAACTCTCTTAGCAGAACACAGCTGCTGAATTTTGGTTTGTTTATTTGTCTTTGAGACAGGGTCTCAACAGGCAATTCAGGCTGGCCTTGAACTCACTATGTAGTCCAAGCTGCTCCTGAACGCACAGCAATTGATTCTCCTGCCTCAACCTCCTGAGCGCTGGGATTACAGGCATAGGCAACCATGCCTGGCATTTCCTGAATCATGTCAATAATATGTATTGTGGTCACTCAATAAGGACTTTCTATTTGTTAGTCATGTACATTAATTCTTAACAAATTTATTACGTAAATGGTTTTATTTTATACATGAATAAACTGAGGCTAGAAAGATTAAATCACTAAGTGCTCAAAGTCACAGGCTAATAAGAGATGGGATTTGAATGCAGGTTTGCCTGCTCCCCATGCCTAAATTCTTCATAACAATACCATAACATCTTTTTGTTAATACGACATCTGTTTATTCCTATTTAAAACAACCAATGAGCCAGGAAAAGTCACATGTACCTGCAGTCTTGGCTACTCAGGAGGCTGAGGTTGAACTGCTTGAACCCAGGAATTTAAGGCTAGGTTGGGCAACACAGCAAGACTCCATCTCCATCAACCAATCTACTTTTTTTTTTTTAAATTTTGCGGTACCAGGGATTGAACTCAGGACCCTGCGCTTGCCAGGCAGGCACTTATTCTACTGAGCTATCTCCCTGGCCCACAATCAACTAATCTAAATCAACCAGTGATTATCAACTGAGAACCAACCATGATAGGCTGCCTGAGAGGCAGACCACGTAGTACATTAATGGATATTCTAAATGGTTCTATGCAAGCAAAATCTTCACCATTAAGTTTGAGGAATAGTTAAAAGTCAAGATGATTAAAGCTATTTTTAGTCTAGTAAAAACGTATTTTGTATCTTATTTTTTTAAATGTACTCAAATCCTCATGTTTCTCAGATCACTTTAAAAGCACAGCTCAGTAGAATGACAGTTCTATTGTTACATGGTAGGACTGTCTATTGCCAATAAAGAGCCTCTTTATCACCCTGAGCCTGACAGCTTCCAGGGGGCCTGATCACTGAAGAACGAGCCTGTGATTAGTGGGTGAGCACGCTCAGCCCCACACTCTCAACTCTGGGGAGGGAAGGGAGGCTAGAGATTTTAATTTACCAATGGCCAATGAATTAAACAACCCCATACTTTCATAAGGAAACATCCACAAAAGGCCTAAATGACAAAGTTCAGGCAGCTTCTGGCTGGTGAATATGCCGAGGTGCTGGGAGGGCAGTGTGCCCAGAGCGCACACATTGCCTTCATTAGTCTGTCACTGGGTTGTGTCTTTAATAACACATCAGAAAACATGAGAGTAAAGTGTTTTCCAGAGTTTTGTAGCAAACAATATCTGATCAGGGGGGTTGCTCTGTACCTGTGGGTGAAAAGTATGGGTGCCACACTCATCCCAGGTGACAATGGGGACTATCTTGTAAAACTGAGAGTCTTAACCTGGGAGTACCTCTGGCACTCTGAGTAGTGTCAGAATCGGACTGAATTGCTGAATACACAGTTGGTGTCAGAGAACAAGACACCTGGTATTTGGTATCAATGGGAAAAAAAAAACATTAAAAAATCTTAGTCCTAGGCAACAAAGGTCAAAAAGACACCACATTCTAAATGCAGTTGGCCATCCATTTACCATGTCTTGAGTCCTCAGAGTGAAATGAACTGTACAGGTACTAACTTCTGTCTCTTGTCATGACACCCTAAACAACGCAGTACAGGCTAATGGCTATTTATACAGTATTTATATTAGGTACTATAAGTCACCTACAGGTAAGTTAAGTACAGGAGAGGATTGTGTAGGTCCTAAGCAAATACTTACAGTGATTTACTACCAGACACCTGAGCATCTGCAAACAGGTACATTTGGGGATCCTGGAATAATACCCTGGATCCAGGGGAAGGACTGTGCATCCTACTTGGCATAATATACAAGGTAAGTTACAATATGAATCTCCTAAGAAAATACAAATAACGTTCAGAGTAAAAAACAAATGCAACCAGAGTCAACTGGAGAAATAAATGCAAAAACAGATACAAGTACAAAAAGTGGTTCCAAATTTAGCTTCGGGAATCACAAGTTGCCTTAGATTCGGCCAAGTACCAAAGGCCATCATGATTAAAGAAGCAATTCATTAGTGATTCCTTGCACAATGTAATTAACACTAAGCTTCTATTTAGTTAACATCAGAAATTCAGATCTTGGAATAGCATTGAATGCTGGAAGATTAAGTTTATTTTGAAGAACTTCAGATTCACAGAAATGCTGCAAGGTTTTCTTAATACCCTTAACACAGATTCACAAGATTTTAACATAAAACTAAATGTCTTACATATTTTTTCAAAACTTTTCACACTAGATTTGCATATACTATGTTTATTGCTTTCTACAAGTATTCCCTAATAACAAAAATTATTCTTTTATATAATTACACAGTACACTTATTAAATCCATGCTTTTTTTTCTTTTCTTTTTTTGCATTTTAGGGAAGGGTTTACAGGGTATTCAGGGTCTCACTACTAGATCAGACTCATAGTGATCCACCTGTTTATAGACTCCCAAGAGCTGGGATTACAGGTGTGCACCACCACGCCCAGTCTCAATTGTGCAGGGGCCAGGAGTTCCATCCTGGGGGCTGCTGTGCCGGCCCCATGCCCAGGGCGTACTGAAACGCCTCCCTCTCTGTGCTTGGGAGGCTGGAAACAGGAGAATCACTAGAGTCGGATCTACATAGTGAGACGCTGTGGAACCTGTACTAAGTACATTTTAAAAAAAGGAAAGAAAGTATCTCAACTACTCCAGCCCATTATGATTTCATCTATAACCTACACAGCTTATCCCTCCTTACTCTGGAGACTAAAAAACTACTAAAAACTGTAAATTAATTGAGTCTTAAAAACTGTAAGTGAACTAACTGAGAGCATCTAGCTTAAACAGGATATAAAAATATTCTTCAGATCCCTTAGAATGTTGTTATTGTTTTGTTTGTACCCAAGTTAGTCCACGTTAAGAGTTTTCTTTTGTGCTACTAATATAAGTAAAATATTAAGAGCATTGTATACAAAGAAGTAAAATAAAAGGGCTAATAAGATAGTTCAGTGGACTAAGCACCTGCTTAGGCAAGAGCAGAGACTGGGGTTCCACCCCCAGCACCACATGCCGCACCAGCCCTGCTCCCAAGCCACCAAGACCAGGCATGGTGGTGCATGCCTGTAATGCCAGTGTTGGAGAGGCTGAGTCCGAGCTATGTAATGAGTACGTAAAAATAAATAAGTAAAATAAAGAATATAGAAAACAAAAAAGTCTATTTCTAGTCCTGATGCAGTGAGTTAAAACTATACTTAGCAGGGCTGGGTATGTGTAACAGTCATACAGCACTTGCCTAGCATGTGCAAAGACCTAGGTTTGATTTCCTGGTACTGAAAAGAGAAAAACGAAATGCACTTACTACAGGCTAACCCTGTCCCCACACAACAATTGAACAAGTAAGCTGAATGAAATGAAAAGTTCACCTGCCGAAGTTACACAAGGGAGATAAAGATCCAAGATTATCTTCTTTTCCAATACGAAATATTTTTAAATGCTTGAAGCTTTCTATATATAAAAACAACTAGAGGTAAAAATCTCAGGTACAGGGGCTGGGAAGATGGCTCAGCGGTCTAAAGCACCTGCTTAGGAAAGCTTAGGCAACTGCAGGGACCACAGTTCAATCCCTGGCACGACGTGCTGTGCCAGCCCCACCCCCAGTGCAGGCTGAGCTAGCCATAATATAAAAATAAAAACAGAAAAAAAACAAAACAGAAAATTTTTTTAGAAAAATCTAAGTACAAATTTAGCAATCAAGATAAGGCTAATTTCCAGGGAGATAGCTCAGTTGCATGAGCACCTGACTGGGAAGTTCAAGGTCCTGAGTTTAATCCCTGGTACCAAAAAGAGAGAGAGAGAGAGAGAGAGAGAGAGAGAGAGAGAGAGAGAGAGAGAGAGAGAGAGATAAGGCCAGTTAATGAAGGAATATGGAAAAGTGAATATGATTCTTAGCTGCCAGATATGTAGGCCAGAACCAAAACCTCTCCAGATAACTGGGCACAGTGGTACACACCTGCAACACCAGCTATTTGGAAGACTGAAGCAGAAAGATCATAAGTTTGAGGCCAACCTGCATTATTTAGCAACACGTTGTCTAAAAATAAAATTGAAGAAGGCCTGGGGATATAACTTAGCTGTAGGTCACTTGCCTAACATGTACAAGGTCCTGGGTTCAATCTGGAGTCACACACACACACACACACACACACACACACACACATCCAGAAAACAGAATCAAAGCATTCCCATAGATAACTTTTCATGCTTCAAAGGATACCCTCTTTTTTAGACAGGAAGATATTGTCAAAAGAAAAAAAAAAGGTTAAAAAGTATTCTGAATACAGGTTTTACAATGAAAACTATAGGCTCTGGACTGGATTATGAAGCTTCTTTCCATAATAAAATCCACACTATATAGAGGCTTTTAGGACATGATTTTTGTAAGTCATTGAGGGAGTCAGAAAAATACATAACTATATTATGTACCTAAGCAACAGGACATCATTTAATACATATATATTTAGTACTTTTTATATGAACTAGTTTTCTAAAATACATACATATTTAAGGTAAAGAGGTAAAATGGAGAAAACTTGAACCAGGAGTTAGGGGACCTAAACTCTAACCCACCAATTCATTATATAACCTTAGGTAAAATAGTGAAACTTCATGGACTTTCAGTGTTGTTTGCATAATGGGGCAATTAAAGCGGATGGCTTTATAATTTTTTTAACTGTTTCATCTGCTATAATAAACACATACCACAGCATAAATTTGTAAAGCTAAAGAGATGTGTCCACAGCAGGAAACAGAATTTAAACTAAACAGGTAAGGGTGGCTGTAATCAATGGCTTTGAACTTTTTATAAACAGATTATTCCAACAGAAAGACCGCTGCATTTTAAAATGCTAACACTTCTTGGAGATTACTATTTGTTAGTGTTGGGCTCTCCCCTTTGCACACCAGCTCATTCAGCCCTCACTGCATGGCTCTGGCAGGTACTACCCTCCCTCAGCACAGACAAGCCTCAGGGAGATCAGCCTGCCCAAGGTCACGCAGCGAGCAAACAGCAAAGCTGGGACTCAGACCAGGAGTGAGTCCAGAGCCTGTTCCTTTATCTACTCTGCTACACCAACTTCTAATAAAGCCTGAGCCAAAACACTAGCCACCAGAAAATAACTCCAAATCAATCAAGTGAATAGAAAAATTAAAGGTGTATTTATCTTTTTATTGTTATGAGACAGGGTTTCACTATGTTACCCAGCCTAGCCTTGAACCTCTGAGGCCAAGTGACCTCTCTGCCTCAGCCTCCCAAGTAGGTGGCATGTGCCACTGTGAACAGCTAAATGTATTTCTTAAGGAGAAGTCTGTGTTTTTGTTATAAGTAACATTTCCTCTTAACAAAATAAAAGACAGTATGCCTGAAAGAGTCTTAAGGGCAGTACTACTGTTGCAGAAAAATTCAGCTAGATAAACATGAGAGACCAAGAAAGGGAACAAAGAAGGCTTTTATTGCTGACAGGACGACAACCTGATGCAAAATTAGAGAATGTCAACAACTAAAGAACTCTAGTGGGTTTTTATACATTTACAAGTAACCATTATTGTTAATAATGGGGGACACTGGTGGGAATGTGCATATAAAGTAGATATTTCAACTGTCTTTATTGCCCATATAGAATAAATAAGCTTCTCTAAAACACAATGGCCTCCAATTAAAGATAGCATTACTCACATACTGTGTAGTCTCCAAATTTAATTTTGTTTTCAAATTTGGGCTGGTGCTTCCTAAAAAAGCTTATAAAAACAGAAAACTGTAGGGGGCCGGAGAGATAGCTCCGTGGCACAAGTGCCTGCCTGGCAAATGCAAGCTCGTGAGTTCAAACCTCAGTCCCGCAAAAACAAACAAACAAAAAAAATAGAAAACTGTGCACTGTGGATCTATTCTGTATCTCATTTAGCCCAAAAGAACAAAAAGAGTATTAGAAAATTACCCTTCTTGGATCCAACCCTGGAGGAAGCACTGAAGAATTTCTTCACAGTGGTAACCTTTCGCGTCTTCTCATTGGTTTTCTTTTCTTCAAACTTGGAAAATGTGAGTGACTGGGTCCCTTGACTATTCTGACTGCTGGCAAAGGCCTCTTCCTCTTCCCGCTGAAGCCTGAAATTCAAGGGAGGATTATAAATGAGCTATACACAGCATCCATGGCCCCCTTGTATCTAAAGGTTACCTCTCAATTAACTCAGGATGATCTAAAAATTTTATGACTAGCGGCTACACACACCAAATAAATCTGAGGTCACCGACAGAAAGCAACAGTATGTGTGCTTCCACAGGCTTCAGATGGGAACGTCTCCATGGGTTATGTGCCTCAGGAACGGTGTCAGGCTTACATGAAACAGACTAGCCCAGCAGTGAAGAGCCTACGGCATGTGTGCCACAGTCAGCTGTTCGTTATCACTGAAAGCTGTAGAAAGTTCTCCATCACTGTCTTTTTCTCCAGTAAGTTCAAGTAAGTTCAAGTTGAAATGGTGAGATAAGCAAATAATTACTGTTTAATGGGTTGATTCATATAGAAGAGAGCAGAGAACAAGTTCTATGAGAACATGGGACAGAACAACTTAACTCTTACAGGAGTTGGAGGATTTTATAATGGTGACATCTGGGCTGAGGGGAGAAACAGGATGTTATGAATGAAAGAAGAAACCCCAAGGGTGAAAGTACGCTGTGCCTCACAGCAAGCTCAGCATGGGCAGAGGGCTGAGCACATGATGGGCTGTGACACTGGGTGCATGGGAAGGTGCCAGAGGGGAAGGAGCCCTGGCTGCAAAGCCCACTATTATTCTGGATTTCATTATTTGGCAAGAATCCAAGGGAGATTATAGGTCCAAGGAGGTATCGTTATCAGATCTGTGCCTCTGAAAGGTAATGCAAGTAGCTGTGTGAACAACTGAGGAAGGAGAGACTCATGACAGAAAAAAAAAAAAA
>PVKN010017578.1:0-17266 GCA_004027915.1 Capromys pilorides
CCAATGAAACACAAAGTGTAATAAAAAGTCTACCAACAAAATTCAAGAACCTGATTGATTAACCACTGAATTCTATGAAAAACATATTGAAGACATAATCCCAATACTCCTCAAACTCTTCAGTGAAATTGAAAAGGAAGCAATCCTTCCAAAATTATTTCTACAGGCAAGTATTACACTGATACCAAAATCAGAGAGAGATACAACTCAAGAAGAGAACTACAGACCAGTTTCTCTCATGCACATACATGCCAAAATCTTCAATAAAATCCTTGCCCCTAGAATATAACAAATCATCAAGAAGATTATACACCATGACCAGGTAGGATTCATCCCAGTGATGCAAGGATGGTTCAATATATGCAAATCTATAAATGTAATACACTATATCAATAGAGCCAATACCAAAAATCACATGGTCGTCTCAATTGATGCAGAAAAGGCTTTTGACAAAGTCCAACTCTCAATCACGTTCAAAGTCCTACAGAAAATTGGAATAGAGGGTCCCTACTTCAACCTCATAAAAGCTATCTATGAAAATTCAACAGTTAACATAATTTTAAATGGAAAAATCATGAAGTCTTACTCTCATATCTGGAACAAGACAAGGATGTCCTCTATAACCACTCCTATTTAATATAATTATGGAATCATTAACTATTGCCTTTAGAAAAGACAGAGAAATAAAAGGAATAAGAATAGATACAGAAGCAGTAAAACCATCATAATTTGCAGATGCCATGATAGTCTACTTGGAAGATACAAAAAACTCCAACAAACAGCTACTAGAATTAATACACAAATTTAGTAGCATAGCAAGTTACAAAGTCAACATACAAAAATCAATAGCATTCCTCTACACAGATAACAAACACACTGAGAGAGAAATTAGAGAGTACCACTTATGATAGCACTGATGAAAATGAAATACTTAGGAATTAATCTAACTAAAGAAGTGAAAGACCTTTTCAATGAAAACTACAGTACTCTGCAAAAAGAAATCCTAGAAGAACTCAGAAAATGGAAAGATATTCCCTGCTCCTGGATAGGAAGAACCAACGTGTGAAGATGGCCATACTCCCTAAATTGTTATACAGATTTAATGCAATCCCTATCAAAATAACATCAATATATCTCACAGACCTGGAGATATCATTCCTAAAATTTATTTGGAACCAAAAAAGATCCAGAATTTCAAAGACAATTCTGGGCAACAAAGGTAAGGCAGGAGGCATTACAATTCCCGACCTAAAGTTATACTACAAAGCTACAGTAACAAAGTCAGCATGATATTGGCAAAAAAATAAACCTGAGTATCAGTGGAATATAATAGAAGATGCAGAAGCAAATACAACCACACTCAGCAACCTTATTTTCGACAAAGGGGCCAAACATGTTTACTGGAAGAAAGATAGCCTCTTTAATAAATGGTGCTAGAAAAACTGGCTCTCTGAATGCCGAAAACTAAAACTTGACCCAAGTCTATCAAAATATTAAGAGAAACATTAAATTTCCAGGAAGAGAAAGTGGGAGAAAATCTTGAAAACATTGCGGTAGGCAAAGAGTTCATGGATAAAAATCAAAATGCATGTTTAATACTTGAAAAAATGAATAAATGACACCTCCTCTGGCTAAGAAGCTTTTTCACCTCAAAAGAAATTACCAACAGAGTGAAAAGACAACCCACAAAGTTTGAAAAGATTTTAACTAATAAGTATTCAGACAAAAGTCTTCTATTTAGAATTTATAAAGAACTAAAAACCATTAAGATCCAAAACTTCAAAGATCCAATCCAGAAATGAGCATCTGAGATGAACACAAACTTCTCACAGAAAGAAATTCAACAAGCCTATAAATACATGAAGAAATGCTCCACATTACTAGCCAGCAGACTGGTGAAACCATTATGGAAAGCAGTGTGGAGACTCCTTAAAAAACTAGAACTGGAAATCTCATTCAATCCAGCTATTCTTCTACTGGGAATTTTCCTGGAAGAACTGAAAACATCATACCATAGCGATATCTGTGTACCTATGTTTATAGCAGTCCAATTTGTAATATCCAAATCTTGGAAACAACCAAAATGCCAATCATTTGAAGAATGGTTGAAAAAGATGTGATATTTTTATACAATGGAATATTACTCAGCTATAAAGAATGATAAAGTGGAAGACTTCCTATATAAATGGATGTATATTGAACATATACTCTTAAGTGAAATAAACCAGACCTACATGTGTAAATATGGTATCGTCTCTTTAGTGTAAGAAATCTAAAGAATAAATAAAAATGGAGAGGCATAACACAGCTGAATGGAAATCAAAGACTTATGGGTTAAACAATAAAGTGACCCAAAGCAGAAAAGAGAGGAAACATAACAGAAGCAAAACTATGCACTTATGTACACAGGATGAATTAGATATTGGTCCTAAGAACCTTTGAAAGGTTTTTCACATTGATGATAGCAATGTGCAACAGTAAAACTATGCTTGGAATGGCTGTAATTCTGGTCTTTTAGATTTGTGATACTTCTAATGTAATTTCAGTTACAGCTATACTCTCTGTCAAGTAAATGGTGGGTTTACAAGAAAACAAAAACTAGTATTAAATGACAGTAAGAGACTAGGAAAAATGCCATAGGATTGATAGGTAGCAGTTTTGCACACCCTTAGATTTTTAAATGTCTGTGTAAAAATGTGTAACTGCTTTTATCACATTCTATAGAGATTTATTAGAATATCAATGATTGATGGAAAATATCAATTCCAAGTTAAGTCTGATATCTTTCATATTCAGAAAGAAAGTGATGTTAAGCTCAAATACCTATGTTATAGAGTAATAGCATCACGAAGCTTCTGTTCTTGAGGGTTAAGAATGTAAGTATACAGATCAAAAATTAGAGAAAAAGAAGGGCTACAATGATTGCCATTATTTTGTTCCCAGCCCTTCAAGGTCAGTGAGGACTCAAGACATAAGAGAACCTGTACTGTAACATCCTATAACTCAGTGGTTTCCCAAATATTCTGTTCAAGTAGATTATGGGACCATAGATGAAAGGGATTAATGAAGTACATCGTCCCTAAGGAGAGTTACCTAGAGAGACCATATTCTCTCAGGCTTTCACAGAGAGCAAATTGGGCAAGCGATTTCTGTGACTCATCCCCATGGTTGACACTGACAACAGCTCTACAAAGCACTGTACATGGTTTCAAAGTTAATCCTCAGGGGATTTGATCTTGGAAGATACAAAAATTAAATGTTTTGTTCTGTAGGTCTTGCTTTAACTTGCCCCTAACCACCCAGCAGAAAAGGTTAACTATGAGGCATAAAATGCAAAGCTAGATTAGTACGAAGAGCAGTAAAAGGCCTAAATCAACAGCTTCCAGCATTGCTAGTTTCACCAGTACTCCACTGCAATTTTGGAACATTGGACTATGTATACAACTACTTCTTCTTAGTTCAAAGAGAAGAAATTTTTTTCTTTCTTTATCAATATTGATTAAAAAATTTATCACGTCTATACCCTGTGCTTTGTATAACTACTACAAGGACAACAATATGCATTGTATCAATTATTGCGGATGTACTAATAATGTGTTTTGAAACTGTCATATTGTCATTACTTATTAAAAGTAATAAAAATTTAAAATGTATCTCTGAAATAACTGAAAATGTGCACACAGTATCTGCAGGTTTCAACACTAAAATCAACTCTTTTGGGTGAGCAAAGTAGCTTACTACCAAAGATTGTAATGGATCCTCAAGAAATTCCTGTCTTACCAGTTCTACCTTCAAATCCTTTTCATTTCTGCTTCTTGTTCCTAATTCCACAGTAGTTGTAGGACTATGGCTACTAAGAACTTTGATTTCAAGCCTTACATTTATTCACTGCCTCTCAGCTTCATGTATCCCACATTTCTTCATTAAAATGGAGTTCGTGTTACAAATAAGTGGAGTGATGCTCTCTTTGCTAAAAACAACAGCAATAATAAAATCAAAAAAATGAAAACTAGCAGCCTGCTTCAACCATGAGAAGTTTATCGTGGCTACAATAGAGCAGTGTGACTACTTTAAGCCTGAAGGTAAATCTTTCTACTTGACATGTTCTGGGACAATGACTTTCACCAAGTAAAAGTGTCACACCTGATCAATAACTTTTCATGACCTCCATAATCCATGAATCATGTTACGGCTGAATTACTTTTTTGGGAAAATAAATTGAGAAACCGCATATGTTTTGAAAGTTGTTAAAAAGGATACTATTGACATAAATATGTACAGAAGAAGATGAACATATGGAAATTTTCATGGTGAGTTTTCCTCCAGAGTAAATGAAAAGGAATGTTAAACTACAAAGATTCTTTCCCCTAAGTTTCAGAGAGCGATAGCAGAAGTTTTAAAGAGGCTCTTAATGGAATCATATCTGGAAATGGCTGAATCGTAAAATAAGCTGTAGCATTCAATTCTCCTTTGGAAATGCTTTGGAAATCACAGATTCCTCTTTGAGAAAATGAATAAGATTTTTAATCTCCTCCAAGGGGAGAGGAGACTATTTTGTAAACTACTTCTCATACAAGGGCTGCTGGAAGATGGCTTTGCTCCTCTTTTCCCTCCCCACCTGCTCAGATCTCTCTCACTCTCTGAGCCTGAGCAGGAAGGTTTCCTGCTTAAACTGTCCTGTACCAGTGTCTCCTTTCAACATCACTGTTTCTTGAAACATGAAGTAGTGGACACTCATAACATGTAATCTTGCACTTGTTATAAAAACTGTCTTGCATTACTCTTGAGCCTTATCTCAGAAGACTACCAGATCCCTCAAGGCAGATAAGAAATCCTACTCTGCTTCTACTTGGACCTTCTGTGAAGCTGAACAAATACTGGTCAGCACTCTGTCAGGTTGAGGCAGTATAAATTTGCTGGTTTGAACTCAGTTTGGGGAATTTAGTGATATATAAAAATGTTGCAACAAAAAGTGAAACAGATACATAAAGGCTGGGGTATACCTCAGTGCAGTGTTCTGAGGCTCAATCCCTTGCACTACAGAACAAAACACAGCAGCAATATTGTCAAGGATGAGAATATAACTGACAAAAATATGACCTTTTAAATCAGTGGCAAGACATTTTATGTGAAGTGGAAAGAAATTGCAATCCTTTGAGGCCTTATCTGTCAGACATATTATTACAAAAATTATGTTGTATATTTCTAATAACATGAACACATCATTTGGGAAGCACAGCAGCTGAGGTTCAACACTGAGTTCTTGTCCAAGAGGAAACTGTTGCGAAAAATCAAAGTTTGTCTGGCAATACAAATACCAACATATGAGGTGTGATTAAAAAATACTGGGGAAGCTTAACTCTTTAAAATATGTATTACACTAAAGGACATATAGAAACCAATCCCTCTCTAAATGTTCAGCTCCTCACATATACAACCACACTTATCCCATCAGTCTTGCTACCTTCTGAAGTATTTCTGAAGTTCTCTTTCAGGAGCATCTTTAGTCTCACTGCTATGTCTGCCCTGACGTTCTGAGTTGTTTACCTTTCTTGGCCATTTTTACATCACAAAGAGCCAAGAGTCACATTGTGCCAGATCTGGTGAGTAGGGTGAAGGAAGACACACAATATATCATGACAAGTGTTCCTCACTATTTAATGGTTCTGAATAGCAGCATTCAATACATTTTTATTACACTTCATAAAAACACTACAATGGCCAGTGAGACAGCTCAGCAGACAAAGCACCTGCTTAGGCAAGGACAGGCATCAGGGTCTCTTCCCTAGTACCACATGCCACTGCAGTTGTGCCCCTGGGGCAAGCTGAGCTGGCCACTGAGGTTGGATTTGGTAGTGTACACATGTAATCCCAGAGCTGGGGAGGCTGAAAACAGGAGGATCACTAGGAGTCTGAGCTGCATCGTAAGACTTTGTACCCAAAAAACATAAAAATAAACAATATAATAGAAAGTGGCAAGAATGATAGACTAAGAGTGTTCAAACAAGGTGGAAATATTTAAGGGCGATTAATGCTTGTATGTGTATCAAAGGTAAATGTTCACTGTATATTATAGTCACTCTTTGTGTATTGGAAACAACAGAATCAGGCAGTAATTGTCCTGCCTTTGTGTCAGAGATAATCTTCCCATGGACTAAAAGAGATGCTGAATAGGAAAGCTTTTCTGGCCTTTCTTTCAAGTGCAAGTATTTCTGTCCCCTTCCCAAGGTAAGAGTCTCCCTCCTTGTCTCTTTGCTTGCTCAGTTAGTGCTGATTTGCATAGTGAAAAGAGAGGGTGTGGTAGCTGGTTTCATTATGTTTGTTACTGACTGGTTCCCACTTTTAGCTATTGGTAAATATACCCACAAAAATCAAAAGAGGCTTCTTTTTTAGTAGCAGATTGAAGTTCGGTAAAAAGAACAGATTTCAGAAATTTTCAGTGTATGGAGTTTATATATTTCTTCACCTTATCTATTATTTTCCCCATCCTTTCTCTTCACATTATCAAACTAAGAACATTCAACATTTTGGATGTACTTTCAGAACTTGCCCACAGAATGCCAAGTGTTTGCAGAAAATAGATATAAGAGATATCCTTCACTTCAAGGGCTTGTGACATATTTGGGTGACTGATGTTGGGTGTTCAGGTGGGAAGAAACAGTTCAGTAATATACAAGATTAAATTTGACTTTGCTAGTATTATCTGGTGCAGTGGTGTGGGAACAGTGCTAGGAATAAAGAAAAAGAAAAGGAGATGAAATTTGAGCTAGGTTTGATGGAATAAGAAGACCCTTGAGAGCCCAGAACTATGTGAAAAGACATTGAAGATGAATGAAGTCATGAGCAAAGATGTGGAGATGAGGCCATAGAAACAGAATAGATATTTTCAGGGAAATTTAGATCATCAGAAATAGAGGGGTTAGAGTTTGACAACTGGTCAAAGTATAATTGAGTCTGGAGAACATGAAATAGACCTCATGCTAACAACTGTGGATTCTAGTTCATTGTCCCTGGTGATTTTCTTAGTGGCAATTTTATTGTATGTGAAGAGAGCTTTAAATATATTGGAAGTACTAGTCCTTTGGATCATAGTAGCTTCTCAAATATTGATATTTGGATTCAGATCATTCCTTTAGTGCAGTGTCATTCCTGTGCACAAGACCTTAAGTCACATCCTTATGTTCTATTCATTATGTCTCAGCAGCACCTATACCCAAGTTCCATATTGGGCAACTTTGAGTCAGCTGAAAACCACTCCCTTAAAATCTATTTTTGCTATCAGGATTACACTGTATGCTTATTGAGGCATTTCTGTTATATCTCCTTCTCCAGAACACTGAAGGAGAGCTGCAGAGTTAATCTCTAAGTTCTTGCAATCTCCATCAAATACAATTTCTTCAAATCTAAGAAGATGAACTACTAGAATATTAAGTCTGGAGTGATGGCCTGTGTGGCACAGGTTCCAGTCTTTCAAGCAACTGTGGCACAATGAATAGAAAAATGCATACTTCAAAATGAGCCAACATTGGGTTAATGACATTTCCATATTTGCAGGCAGCATTGTGACCCTGAAAAAGGCCTGTTAAGATACATTGTAACTTAAGGACTGCAAAACGATACTTCCATTTAAGCATGCTAAATACTATACACTTAATGATATTGGAAGAAACTCAAAAAACTCTCTGACATGTCTTTTGCTCCTCTTCGTCCATGGATGCAAATTACAGAAATCATGGTTCTACCTGCCCATGATGGGTTATTGAAACTCAACATATTATATTAAATTTCCCCTGCTTTTCTGTGAGAGCAATCCATCAAAAAATTGCCTGAACTACCTTACTGATAGTAGATCTTGAGGCCCTCATTCCAGAGAGGTCCTGCTGCACTCCTGAGAGTAAGGAGTGCAGCACAAAGAGATCAAAAGAAATCTGAGCAGACAGTGATCCCCACTTTAATCTGTTGCTGGTAGGTCCCACACTTTTGTCCAGTTAACCACTACATATACCACTGCTTTTCATCCACATTAAGGAAAAAAAATACACAATTTCCCTTGGGTCTTTGAATTTCATTACTGAAGGATCTACTGTCCTATAAATATTTATTAAGTAAATTAGTTATGCTATTCTCATTTAACCTGCCTGTGTCAGGGGTGTCTGCCATATATATCATAAACTAACAATATATAGAGAAGCAGTGCCGCCTCTTCCCACTGCATGGGCAATGTGTGGGACTCCCCCCAAACAGTAAGGACACAGCTGTCAGCTCAGGCTCCGGCACAGATGTGTGACTCCCAACACACGTACTTCATTGCTTATAAGCAAGATAGCTCTTGAGTAGATCTTAAAAGATTAAACACTTGATAAAGCCGTGGGTAAGAGGGCAAATGGCATCCTACAGGCTGCAATCAGCCTGTTGGCTATTTTCATAATCAATATTAAAATGTTTTTTCTCCTTTTTAATAGAATAAAAACAAGAATATTCTATGATAAATGAAAAGAAAATGATGTGAAATTCACATTGCAGGGTTTGCTGGAAGAATATCCATATTCGTTCACTTGCTGACTAAATGGTGACAGCAGAGTTGAGCAATTGTAGAACTGACAGTATGGCTTTCAGGATGGAGCATGTTTACGTGCTAGTGCTTGAGAATTTGTTACTCTCTTCTGGAGTTCAGAAAAAAAATGATTCCCCTAAGTACAGCAGGTTGGACATCGAATGTAGGCAGGCCTTCTCTGACGTTCTTTTACTTACCTTAAGATTCATCTACCAGAGAAGAACACTGTTGCTTTCAATCCTTTTATGAGAGGTCATCAACTGAGAGATGGAGATAAACCTCCTATCATGGAGGAAGAGATTAAAATTAACCACACTGAGAACCCAGAGAAACTTGTTCCCCAGAAATTGCATGTGCTTCGGTTCCACTGTTGCTCCCTGAAACTCATTTCTTTTACTTTCAATTGCCTATAATCCCTGTTACCCTCTTCTGTACGAAACAGTATTTAAGCCTCTACCATATGGCCCTTCTTTGAATTTCATAACTTGTATGACTCCCATGTACATATGTACATGAAACAAAGCATAGATGGTTTCTCCTAGTAATGTATATATTGTTAGTTTATTTCAGTAGATTCAATTGTCGGGCCTTTCACGGGAAGCTTTGAACCCTTCTGTACAGTCATGATTCCATTCCTTCTTTCCCAAAGAGCTCATGGCCACATGCTGCCTTTTGGTTAGCCACACAGCCCTAATTGCTGTTATCACTTCAAGCACTAGAATTAATTTTCAAGACCCCGAATCTTATTCCCAATTTTTATTAGTGTCATCTGCACTATTCACATGAATCCATCTATAGTCACACAAACGCTACTAGCTGGGCACATAACTCCTGGTTATGAGCTATAGGAAATACACATTTCCCACAAAGGACTTGGTGGCAGCACAGGGCCAAAGAACCTGAAGTAGCAAAGCACTCTGTCAGCATTATATTACTAAACTCACTGAGCCCTTCCAGCAACTCTGTATGAGGTGAGTCAAGTTATCATCCTTATTTTGTCTAGAAGGGAAACTCAGGCACAGAGAGGTCAAATAACTTTCTCATGATTAAAACTCTGGCACTGGTTGCTCAATTTCAAAGCCACACAGACACAGCCTGATGCTGGAAGCTTGGTATACTCTCTGGACTGCTGTGCACCTTGCCTCTCATCACGGAGAGGTTAGGGAACAGATTGTGGAGTCTGGTATCATTTTCTTCTGAGACCTTGACTCTGACCACCACATCTCCAATAGCCTCAGTTGGCTTAGCTTTCAAATTATTGGGACAGTCACATATCACTTAATGATAGGGATATGTACTGAGAAATATGTCATAAGTAGATATTTATTGTTATATGAATACAAGAGTGTACTTATTCCTACTAAGAAGGTTATCGTGTCCCTCAGCAAATTCATGGTATGGTTTACTGTTGTCTATGATCCATGCTTGTTTTATGTAGCATGTGCCTGTATCTGATATATTGTAAAGAAAATAGATGGTATAAGGAATAAGTATGATGCCTGGGCTATGAAAGAAACACCCAGAAAACTGGGCATGGAAGTGCAAATAACCTCAATACTTTTAGATACTGAGGCAAAAAAATCACTAGTTTGACACCAGCCTAGATGATTCAGCAACTTAGTGAGACCCTTTCTCAAAAGTTTAAAAAGGGGCTGTGGATAGTGCTAAGGTCCTGGGTTCAATTGCTGGCATTGCTAATGAAAACAAGGGGGGAAAAGACAGAAAAACCTAATCATTTATCTTGATAGCTTTAACCTTACAGTAAAAATGTCATTTTAGATAGCACGATCTACAAAAGATCATGGTGAAAAGCTCCCTTCCTTCATATCTTTCATATTCCTTGCTCAGAAACCTATTCTGCTCATTTATAAAGCCAGCTTGGACACTGTGTATCATGTCTAATGTGCACATGTCATCTCCTGATATAGATGCTAAGAGCGAACCTCCAATGCTGTGTTGTGGTCTATCTATGCTCCTGAATATAATCATCATCTTTTGTGGTTTTGGATTTATATACACATTATGGCCACAGGCACTCAGGCATGTGTTTTTTAGATCACTATCTGAAAATGGAGCATCCAAGTTTTTAAAAATAAAATAGTTCTGGTCTAAAGCTGGAATCCATGAATAGGGGAAAATAACTGCCAGCCCTGCCTTCCCCTTGTCCTCACTGCCAACAACCAGCCCTGTGCTCTCAGCTCTGACTTCAGTGGGTTATTGCATTTTGTAGTCTAGAAAGTACTGGGAAGACTGAAACAATTGGCAAGTGTGGGGTTTGCTCTGAAGTTTGATGTCCTCACTCCTCCTTCAGACTTGGCTTCTCATAAACATTCTTAGGATGTGATTGGACATTTTAGGGACCCCATTAGGAAACCTCAAATGAAGTGAGGCTTCTTATGAAAGATCCTTTCTGGGTTAGGAGTTTGCCAAGTACCCCTGGCATGGGACTGGAGCCACTGAACACAATGAGCTCCTCTGATGGATGTCTCAAAAGATTGGGCATGAGAATCTCTGCTCCCTACTTCACCCAAAGTATTCTAACAATGAGGAAAAATGTTTTCATGGCTCATTAGTGCTTTGGGGCCAACAATATTGATCCTTCATCATTGTAATATGGGCAAATCCTCATGTGGATCCAAGAGGATGACTGGGAAATCAGAGCATTTTTAGCATCAGCACTGTCCAATCCTAATTCCCCATCCCCAATTGCAAAGCCTCATTCTGAGTTCTTGGAAAATGCTCAATCTGATAACAGTGAGGACAAACTGAATACAAAAGTCCCTGGGGTTCCTGGGGAAGGATCTTGTTGGAGATCAGCTTGAGGACTGATGAGAAGGGGGTCCAGAAGAAACGAAAGAGAGGAAATACCTCTCTTAGACCCTAAAAGGCAAAGACAGTCCAGGGTGCAACCCTTGCATTTGCCATCCAGAAAGACGTAGCAAATTGTAAGATCTTAGGATAGGAAGAGGTGAAATTCAGAGGTCACAGTAATGTTAAAGAAAAGGATTCTTTACACTCAGGACATGGAGGAAAGCCTGAAGGCTGATGAGAAGAAAAGATGCTAGTAAACTTTTGCAAGAATTACTGGTATTGCCAGTGACACAGATCTGATGTTTCCTGTTTAAATTCAGACAAGACCAAAGTCCTTTGGAAATTCAGTTTGTGCTTACAGAGTGCCACAGTCACTATTCCTTCCTTGCTGTTTGTGCTGTTTTGCCTTTAACAGACATTAAAGTGCTTGCGTCTGTGGCACCAGCCGTTTCTGAAAGAGAAAAAAACAAAAAATTTAAAAAATGAAGTGAGCAGATTGTGAGGCATTCCAGAGAAGAGATCTGGCAAGTAATCCTATTTCAAAAGCATCTCATCAAAACAATCGTCTTCCTTTTGTGTGTCTAATATCTTCCTGTACACAGAGATGGGAGGAACTCCAGGTGTGTTTTCAGGCTGCCCAGTGACAGAAGCTCTGTCTCCAAGATGCACACTGTCCTGCAAAGCAGACTCCATCTTTCTGAGCCTCTTTCTGTCATCTCAAAAATGGGAAGCTTACCATCATTTGAGAGGGCTTGCCTCAACAATTAAACTCAACAAAGCACCCAGCATACTACGGTCTTTTAGGACCTATTACTTTTGTCATTATCCTTGACTCCTAAACATAAAGTTCCACTATTACGCTAAGAAGACTTCAGAAAAAAATTGTGAAACATTTGAGAAGATTAATTCCAGTAAGTCTTGGGAAGTGTTTTGAAATTCAGTACATAACATGTTATTTTCTCAATATCGTTTCAGTAGCATTGCTGGCTGTCTCCTTGAAGAGAGGAAGTTGGATGAGGTTTCCCTTGCATGTATATTTCATGCACATTTGCACATCTATGTTTTTCTCAGTAAGCTGCACATATGGAAGAGCTCTTTATGGAAAACAAGGGTGATGTCATTGCGCTGGCAGTGCCAGGATGTGAACTCAGACTCCCACAGTGCTATTGGATCTACACAGCTACCACTGTGCTCTCAGAAAGAGAAACTATTGGGAATATTACTGCAGCAGTGCTTTGATTTTCTTTTGAGATATCATTGGGAGGGTGTTAATATGATTCTACAAAGAGAAAGGATTGTGTGGGGCCAGAAATCAGTTGTTTTTAGGAATTCTTAAGGAGTGCAGTGAAAGCCTCTCTGATATTTCAGAACAGAAAAGGAGAGATTGCAGCCAATATGTTCATTTACTTTTATGTGGAAGAAAACAGTTCTGTGGTCTCCAGATCTCCAGTCCCAGGCTACGACTTGCTACTCAGACTGCACTTTTCTGTGGCTTCACTGAACAGGTTAGCTTGTGAGGAATTTCAAACTTCTCTGATGATTTAGGTAATTTTAAAAAAGGACTTCAGGACAGAATGGTTGAAAGGAAGCCAGCTATTTGAGTATGGACTCTCCTTAAGGAAAACATATTTATTTTTCTTCTCTTAAAACCAACAAGAGAGAGAGAGAAAAAAAGATTATTCACAAAGCTGTTTTGGGATGGCTTAAATACCATTCTTTGTAGCTAGGTAAAAAGGCCCTTCATTAGCACTGATCTCTCTATAGAAAGAAGAAGTTTTGGAATTCAAGATCCAGTCTATTAAGTACTAATCACTATAATCTTGTAGGAATTATCACCCTGGCCCACACTGAGAGGGCTACTTCTTGTTGCTGGAAGGGTCAACTGGTGGTTCCAAGACTGATTTCTTGGTGAAAATGGGTTTGGTTTGGTGGAATGTCTGAAAGGCATTTGTACTTAATGCCTTCGGCCAGGGGGAAGCACTGTCATTTTCAGTTCAGACTCTACATTTCTGGAAAAAAAAAAAATAATAATTCCCACGGGCTTTGTTGGATTGATATGCCCAGTTCTCAAAGCCAATTGAGTTTTAGTTCCTAAGACTACAAGAAATACCTGACAAAATGTTATGGAGCTATGAATCTTGTTCAAAGTCCCCCAAATCCCTATGGTGATGAATAGGAATGTGGGCATGCACTACACCCCAAACTTCACTGTTTGTTTTCCAGAGTTGACTGAACATGCTTCTATTCTATGTCTTATTCCGGGGTCAAGATTTGATACACACAATATGGGTATAGCCAAGCTAACTGTAGGAAAAAAAAAAAAAAAAAACAAAAATATAAACTAATTTCTCTTACAACTTCTGCTCAGCAGTAGAAATTTTTTTCTACAACTTTAATTTTTAAGGAATCTCTGTATTGTTTTACATAATTGTTGTACTAACCTATATTTCAACTAGCAGTAAATATTTCCATTTCTCTTGGTTTATATCTTTTCTTTTGTTTTTTTAATGTTAAAATTTATGTTTTTAATTTTATTAATTTTAATAACTTATTCAGATGGTTGACACCAACAAAAGTTCTGCAAAATGCTGTACATGTTTTCAGGGAGAATCCATATGCTGCGCTGTAAAGGGCTCAAATCAACAGCTTCTGACATTGTCAACTCTGCTGATAACCCACTGCTCTTATGGAATACTGGACTATACATATAACTACGTACTCTTAGTTCGATGAGAAGAAATATTTGTACTAATAGTGCTCAGAAAAGTTATCATGTGTTCATCTTATACTCTAAACAACTGTTATGAAGACAACAATATGCATTGTATTAACTATTGTGGCTGTCCTACTACCATCTTTTAAAACTCTCTCATTGTCATTTCTGTCTTATTTCTTTATTTTTATGTGTACTAGACTGGCTTTGTAAAAGAAAGTGATATTTCTCTCCCAAAAGGGAAGTAGTCAGTATTTTTGAATAATATGTAATTAATATCATCAGTAAAAAATTATAAATTTACCAAAAGATAAGTGGAGAGTGTGCTCTAGTCCCATTAAAAAGTGAAATAGGGATGAAAAAATTGTGGAGAACATAAAAATTCTGTTGGAGATGCAGGGCCAACTCCATTCTATCTTTACTGGGTGACAGAATCTCACCTTTGTTTCAAACACTCATTTGAAGTTCTGGTGCAGCTGTGGTTTTAGACGTTCTTTTACTGCTGACATTGTCATTATTTTTAAAGGATGAAGGAAATAATTCATTTTATTGACTGAGCTTTTTTAAAAAGTTCTACTATGAAGAATGCTATGAGTGGAAGTGTACCTTCCCTTCCCAAATTTTTATATTGAAATGTAACCAACTGTACCAAGGAAATATAAATTTATTTGAAAATAGGGATATTATAAATGTTATTAGTTAAGGTGTGGTCCTCCTTTGTTAAGATGTTCCTTCATCCACTACAACTGATATCTTCATAATAAGGAGAAACTTGGGCATAGACACACATGTAAGAGAACACTCTATGTGGAGATAAAGGTGGACAGAAGGGTCATTCAGCAGAATCCATGTTTGACAGAAAACTGGTGAAGATAGGAATACAATGAATAGATTCTCCACACTGTTCTCAGAAGAAACAGCTGCTGTCAACTACCAGACCTTGGACTTCCATCCTTCAGATCAGTAAGACAATAAACTTCTGTGAGTTTGTCCACCCTTTTTGTGTTCCTTGGTTGTGATGCCAAAGATGGTTAATCTTGGCTCTCAATCTGGTGTTAATACAATATTAGGAATACAATCTCTCTGCATGCCTAGAAAGGCTGTAGCAGTGTGACACTTTGTTCTATATTTGCCTCATCATCTTTAATTCTGTGTGTGTTTTCTCAACACAGTCATCCTTAGCTTCCCTGAGGTGAGAAGCTTTACTCCACCATGATCTCCTGTCATGATGCTTCTGTCTTGGATCCAACGCCAACCATATCCTGACATCTCTGAGACTGTGAGCATAAACAAGTAAGTACCTCTTTATGTTTTTCTTCTCAGATATGTGGACACCATGATGAAAAGCTGACTAATAAAGGAGCACTCAGAAATTAGCACAGTGGGGCTAGACAGAGATAGCCCAGCGGTCTAAATGCCTTCCTGGCAAGCATAAGGACCTGGGTTCTATCTCTGATACTGTATGACATGCTGGCCCCTCACTGTGCTAGCCCAAAACAAAGTGCAGAGGCTAACCCCAGTAATCCCAGTGCTAAGGGGGCTGAGACAGGAGGAGCACTATGAGTCTGAGCTGCATAGTGAGACCCTGTACCAGATAAATAAATAAATAAACAAACAAACAAATAAAAAGTGAAGAGATACTTGATAACTGAGCTGTTGGTGTAAGTGGAGCAATGGACAAGCAGTAACAGTCTGTGAAGAATAAGACAATACAATGTTGATTTGGATACTGTGTGTTTTAGGGAAAAGAACAAATCAACACAGGGCACTATTTTAAACACTGCCATAAGTGAGTGGGAAGATTCTGAAGTCAATCCTGTGCCTAAATAAACAAGAGCCAGAAATGTTATAAGCCAACTTATATAAATACTTCTACAAAATCTATTTTCTGCCATGACACTCCTTTTAAATACCACGTTTCTTGCATCTGATGAAAAGTATGAGTTCTAGGCCAAGAGTATCTGAGTTAAATGTGATGTCACAATTTTCTTTTTGTATCGAGTTAAGGAACTAAAGCACTTCATCACTAAGAACAGAGGTAATACCTGATGGCAATTCTTTGCTTGACCAAACTTGTTGCCAGTAGGTCCACTACAAAAAACACCGGACAAGGTTTTTCATATCTGAGGAAAATGATCCCTGAAATAAATGTGGAATTTCATATAAAAGTAAAAAAAAAAAAACATCAAAAGGAGTGATTATAGGAACAACCATAAAATGAGAAGTCTTTAAACTCAGAATAACAACATATTACAGATAAAGAACTTTGTAGAAATGCAATGTACAATGACAATAGGAGGGTGTGATTGTGGGACTTCTAACGTTCCCTAAGGACTCACGTGGGGAACGCTTGGTTGTCAGGGTAATGGCACTCAGGAATGGAGCCTTTTGGTGCTGCTGAGGCAGTAAAGGCTCTGATGCCATAGTCAGATCAGTTTGTTCATGAGTTGTAGGTGCATGGGCAATTGGGAACAGATGGGACTGACTCCCTGTGGAGCCTGCCTTTGGAGGTGACACATGTTCTGGACTGACGTGCTCCCTGGCTACTTCCTGTCTGCCCCAATATTGAACCACTTTCCTCTGCCACGCCCCACTAAGGCCCAGGCACAGAAGCCCAGTGACCTCAGATTGAAGCTTTTTATCCCTTTGTCTAAAATAACTTTCCTCCTTTAAGCTGATTTCCTCAGGCATTTTGCTATAGCTTTGAAAATATGACCAACACAGAAAAGTAATAGGAGGATCTTTGTAAGAGTCTTTCACAGTCCAAGAAGTCATAGAATGATTACTTACAATAAATTCTGACAGTTAAGGACATAGTGAAATCACCAATAAGGAATATAAAGGACATACACAAAGTGGATAGAGAAAAATAAAACAGAATATCACATTTCTCCATTGATAGCCCATATCTGTAATCCCAGCTCAGTAAGGCTGAAGCAAAAGGGTTGTGATGAATATGAGGCCAGCCTAGGCTGCATATTGAGTTCAGGACTATACTGATCCACTTAGTAAGATTTGGTCTCAAGAAGCAAGCAAACAAACAAACAACAAATGGCATTATTAGGACAATCCATAGCAGAGTTACAGTTGGTACAAACTGTCTGTTCGTGTGACTGGAAAATAAAATTGTCAGTCTCAGAAATTAAATATACCAGACATGAAGATATGATATTTGAGAAGGAAAGAAA
>PVKN010017579.1:0-17265 GCA_004027915.1 Capromys pilorides
TCTAAAATAAAAATATAAATCCTGTGTGACCCAGTTCTTCTAATTAGAATTTGAATTAATTCTAAAGACTTAAAGACATCCTGTTACAGTGATTCCCACATACCCATGTTTATGGCAGAATAAATTCATGATAGCTAATTCTTAGAAGCAGCTTATTTGTCCATCAACAGATAAGTGATGAAGAAAATGTGGTTTTTATGCACAATGGAGTATTCTTCTGCCAAAAGACAAATTTGAGACATTGATAAGAA
This sequence comes from Capromys pilorides, assembly GCA_004027915.1. NCBI lineage: Eukaryota > Metazoa > Chordata > Mammalia > Rodentia > Capromyidae > Capromys > Capromys pilorides. Next base: position 252 of record PVKN010017579.1, read on the forward strand.
AATGAATGCACTTGGAGGATGTACATAATGTTAAATGAAATAAATCAGACACATGAACTTAAAGATTGCACAGTCTCTTTTCTATGAGAAAACCAAAGTATTAATAAAGTGCAAAATAAAGGAAAGATAAAAAGAAGGAGATAAAGCTTTCTTAAATGAGAAGATTGAGAGATGGGGGAATGGGTAGAGAAGGAAGGAAGAAGGTAGAAAAGAAAATTAAGCTGTGTGTGTACTTGTACCAACTGCCACAAGGAATATAAACATAATGTATGGCAAACATAATAATACAAATTTAAGAAGTTTTAATAAAAGAGAACAGTGTAATAAGAGAGGGACAGGTTGAGGTCATGTTTATGTGTGGATTTCCTAAGGCTTGTTTTGTATTTGAATCAATGTGTAAATGATAACAAACAAGCCACAACAGTCTGGGGAATGACATTCCAGAGAGAGGGACTAAGAGCAAAAGGTCAAGAAGAGATGAAAGAGGAGCAGCAGAACAGTTTTATATGATTTTGTGATTCTTTGAAAGGATTTAAGTTTGGATTCATTTTTAATGCATGTAATGGGAAAACATAGGCATGAAATAATCAGAGAAGTTACATTACACAAATTTTAGTTTAAAAAAACACTGTTTGCTACGTGAAGAAGAAACTGAACAGTGGACACAGGGCACCAGGGACAAAGAGCAGGCAGGCTGGGGCTCAGATTATAATCCACTACTGTTATTTATATTGTTACTCACACTGTTTTCAGTTTGGCTGTTAGGAACTTTTTAGGTTGGTTTTTGTGATCGTTTAATTTTCCACTATCATTTTTGCACTACAAAAGTAGTTAATTTGTGTTTTCCCTGAATCTGTGTTGAAATAAAATGCTTCTCCAAGGAGTTGTGGCTCCTTTTATTGGAGAGTGATATTAGGCAACAGAACTTGTATGTTGGATGTGTTCATTTGAGACTGAATTTAGCTATTCTGCCACTTTTAGTACAGAAAGATAATATAGTTTCATTCATTACTTCATTTATGTGTATACATATATTTTTAAAACATGAGTCCAAATTGATGCCTCTGATACCAATCTATGTCTCCAAGGTTTGATCAACTTTTTTCCTTTGCTTATTTGTAGCTTCTTCCTCTGCCAGTGAAAAAAATCTGGGTCTTCTTATTTACGCTATAAATGTTTATTTATAAATTGCAATGTATGAGAAACAAAATTCATTACTACAGTGTTTGTTTACAGTTCTTTTTTCGTTGGCTTTGTATTATCCTGTCACCACTTTTCCATAGTCACTTGGTCAAGCTCCCTCCATTCCTTTCCCTGTGGTTTAGTGATTTTTTTTGCTGGATTTAATTGGTTAGAAGAAGCCATGGTTCCCCTATTAAGACCCCCAAAGGTAGAGTTCTTATAGATCCTATACATCCAGCCATTTCAGTGCTTTTGAATACTGAGTTAGTTGCTTAAACAACAAGCTTGTGTTTGCTAGAACTGACCCAAGCACTGGTACACAGGTACTGCCCAGGAGGCCATGATGGACCTTCTATAGCAGTGACACTCTGGGATTTTGCTTTTAACGTGTGTGTGTGTGTGTGTGTGTGTGTGTGTGTGTGTGTGCGCGCGCGCGCGCGTGCACGCACTGGTTATTTTTAATTGAAAGAAAAGCAGCAGCCTTTTCCAAGGGCAATGAAGGGAACTGATGATCAGAGGGAGGCTAGGTGCCGGCTTCTCCACAGCGCCTGCTCCACAACCCTGCAGCAAAGGGGACCCTGCTGGAAGCGGGGCGCTTGGCGCAGCGCGCAAGCCCCAGAGGGGAAGGTGGAACCACCAGGCCACTCGGGTCCGAGTGGTCAGGGAGGGCTTCCACGGCAGCCAGCCTCTTGACATGATGAATGCTGTTATTCTTGGGGGGGGGGGGGGGGCATTAAATTAAAGGATGACAACGGGAGCAAAGAGAGTGGCTTATATAGTTGGGTTCTGAATCACAACCAGGAAGTAGTCTTTATCTGGTGCAACCATGATTTCATTTTTCTTGGAGTGAACTCGGAAGAAAGAGGATCATTCTGGGGGGCTGTTTCACGCGCTGTGCTCCGCGCCTTCAAGATGGAAGTTGTGTGTGACGTTGGTGTACTTTGTGGTGTGGGATTGCTCATGGTACTCTTAATAGGAATGCCTTCTGTGTTCACCACGTTGATTCCTTGTCCTTCTTTCTGGCTCTGAAGTCGTTTCCGTGTCTCTTCCACCTCTGCCATGTCCAGACTATCCAGTAGCTCCGCTTTGGCAACACGCAGCTCAGTTCCCTGCTCTTCAGACTAAACTAGGAGAAAATAGAAGAAATATCTTCTAGGGACATTTTTTACATTCACGTGGCTTTTTCTTTTCTTTTGCTTTCATGGCTCACATTTGTTTTATTTATGTACTAGACAGGTAAACAAAATCTAACTTTGTAACTGCATAATGTAGCACTATGGTGAACTTTTTTTTTTTGATACCGGGGATTGAGCTCAGGACCTTGCACTTGCACTTGCTCTCGCCAGGCAGGAGCTTATTATACTGAGCTATCTCCCCAGCCCTATGGTGAACTTTAATGTAATATTTTATAAATTATTCTTAGACAGATGGGGCTATCTATAAATTTGACTCTTCTAGGCCTTATGGGCAAACATATGCAAAACATTTGGAGATTATTATCAGTTCTACTAAAAATGTGATGCTTCCAGAATAAAATACAGAAAAATTTCCTTAGAGAATGAAACTGGCTCTCCGTGAGCCAAGATAATCAAGGAATGAAGCCTTATTTTCGCTTAGAGCAGAAAAAGTAGAGGTTTTGGTTCCCACTAAGCTGAAAATAGTTTAGAAGAAACAGATGAATGTCAAGGCTGATGACGTAAAAATAGTCACTGCTGTAATCTTGCACATAGAGACCTTAAAATTTTGATTCTGAGCTGTCTAACCCCTCTTTTGTCTGGCTCCACACCCCTGAAGTACACTGGGTTTATTTAGTCCTGAATTTCAAGGGAGATATATATATATATATATATATATATATATATATATATATATATATATATCAGAGGCTTGCCATTTACTTCCACTGTCATCAGCTACCAGAGAGTGATAAGAAATAGCCTTTTTAAAATAAGGTACTGTCTTTCTGGGAAAGCATTGGAGGTGACAGTAAGTGGTGCTGGAATCACTGTACAGTTCTAAACTGGAGTACGCATGGAAAGTAAGGTATATTGGGTTGCTTAGGGTGGTGGAGACATCTGGAGTAAAGGAAAGGAAGAGATGCACACATCCAGCTGCTAACAGTGTTTCTGAAAGTCTAGGAACCAAACATGAACAAAAGGACCCTCATGCTTTCATTCGAAGTGGAACAAAAATTGAACTGAAGTGGAAGTGAACAAGTTGCTCAGACAAAAAGAAGAAAAAGGTACACTAGAACAAAGAACACTCTTTGAAAGATTTAAAGATATTTTCAGATTGAGTTTCATACTGAAACAATGGGCATCAAGTGAAGGTGCTTACAGCTGCAAAAAGGTTAAAAAAAAGAGCGAGCAAAGGGTGAAAAGCTGAGGGGAAATGCATCTTACATGTGTTTTTTAAGAATTGTAAAGTTGGCCATGGGTCCTTCAAACTTCATGAAACTACAGTGTCCATAATGGGCAGAACTTTAAGGTAGTGATAAAGCTAGCAGAAGACAAGAACAGGAAGTAAGTTCATGGTGGTCCTTCAACACTGGATAAATTGCCTGTACTGGGCAGCAGAGTTAAAGCAGAGCAGCTACCTCAAAATTGTGCAGTGAAACTTTGGTAATTCCTTATTTACTTGTAGTGAATGAAGTTTCCAACGTATGTTCATATTGCTTACCCTCACTTTCTTTTTACAACTACAACAAGGTGGTATTATGCCTACTCTATTAACAAGGAAGATGAAACTCATTGAGGTTAAGCATCTTATACTGTGTCATACAGATGGTTAAAAGAAGGGCAAGAATATGGCACAGCTCTCTTGATCTCACCGTAGTATCCTTGCTAGGACTTTATGCTTCATCTTCCCGGTAAACGGAATCACCAGCTACAAGCTCATTTGGCAATTGTGGAATATCTCTGAAAGTGTCCTTCAAACCCCACACGGTGGGCTTTCTCTCACTTTCCACCATCTATCCCTGTACTACTGTCCCACTGCATTCATCACGGCCTCCTTTCATCCCAGCACCCACCAGCAGCAGGCCTTAGCACTTGCCATTCCTTCTGCCTTGAAGTAGTCCTTGCCAACTTTCCCTTAGCTTGTGTAGCCTCCCTTTTCAGCTTATGTGTATCTTTTCAGTAGGAAAATTTCCCTGCAATCCAAGCTGCCATAAATCCTTCTAATTTTTTACTACCTGTAAGACTCCATAGCACAACAAAGCTTTGTTTCACATTCATTTAAACAAATTGATCAATATATTTCTTACCCTTTAGTGTGATACCTCCATGAAGGCCAGCCATTGCTGCTTTTTATCATATCTCTTTACCAATCCAATACCTGACACATGGTAAATCTGTTAAAATTATGTTGATAAAGGGAACGTTTGTTGGGATTGTTTCTTACATGAAACTCACTCTCTGAAATAATTCATGTTGAATATTATGTCTACATCATTTTACTATGCATAGAAATCTCCTGTGTGTACATAAATCTGATCCAAATTCTGAGTTTTGGGTTTCATGTGTATGAAATGGGCCCAATAATTTTTATTTTTTATTGTTTCTCAGATGTTTCTGATACAAATAGTACATGGACCACACTTTGCAGCAAAGACAATCAGTAGAAAACCATTCTACCCTTAGGCTATCTTCAAGTTAAAGACAACTGACAAGAAAGATAAAGTAGAGCTATAAATAAAGGCAATACAGAGACAGAAGTAAAGATACATAAAGATAAATGGTCAAGACCTAAAAGCTCTGAAAAGCAAGGCTGTAAAATCTTGAATTATAGCTTGTTAATAATAAGAAACTGTCTCATCACTATTGCTTTCTCACTAAAATTAATAAAATAAATAAGATAACAAGGATCAAGAACTGTGGAAGGAGGTGACAAAAGTAAGCAGGAGCTGGTTTCACTTGACAGTTTTGACAGTGCCTTCTTAGGTCAGATGATCTTAAAAGTAACAGCAACTCGCATTAGTGAAAATCCTATTTTGTTGCCAAAATAACAGAAGACACAAAACAATTGCTAGTGGGGAAAAGTGGCAGCAGCATTCGTATTTAATTGGTTGCTGAGTATTCCTGCAAAGATGGGTGAGATACACTATCCCTACTCCTAATAACTTGTTGTAGTTGGTTCCCAAACTTTATATGCCTTCCTAACTAGCCAAACTCTGGCTCCTGTTTCTTTCCACTTAGTATTTTTTAGTACTCTCTGGCTTTATATTTGTGCAAAAACTCTTATCCATGAATGTTAATGATAAAGAGATTATTAGACTTCTATAAAACAATCATTCATCCCCCACTTTCTCTTTATCCACATGAAACCTTTCTTGTGTAATTTATTTTTCAATTGACTAATAATCCTAATATCACACAAAAATGAATAAAAAGATTCAGTGATACAAGCATCAAGTTTTCAAATGTATTGCCTAAATTTGACAAGAGATATACTAGCATTAAAAACAAAAAGTCTTAAAAATCTCTGCTATAAGAGGTGATTTTTCATTACCACTAAAATTTTTAGCAAGTACTGGATAGTCTCTACTGAGTCTGGCTATTGAAATCCCTTTCTCAGTAATTATCAGGGACACATGTAGTGGCTTCCAATCTCTTGCCTGGAGTTATGGCATGCAGAGGGAAGAAAGAACAAGCAACAAAATGGGGTGCAGGAGGGATCTTGGATGACTACTTGGTCATGGGAATGAAAGGCCATGAGCCACCCAGATCCTTGGTATTTATTCATTCAGAAGATGATGCAGGGTTTGCCACTGGATATACTAGACAAGTGGTGGGGCTGGAAAATTTATAACAGAGGAAAAAAACGCTCTTGCAGAAGGGACAGAAATAGCCAGATTTAGATTATGATTAACAAACAACCTGCCTTGTAGCCAATTCTGGGAAGGATTTTCCTCTGGAGTCATGCAGGCCTCAGGGGAGTATTATATCATGTCTTAGCCCTATGGTATCACAGCTTGCCTATCTGAGCTCAACCATAGATGTTTATAATAAACTATTTTAGTCAATCATCAGCTTCCTGATTTCATGAAGATATATACACAGCCTAGGTCAGTCTCATTAACTAAACTGAAAGCCAGTTCAGACAAATCACCTCTGTACACTGTGCACTGACCGTAAGTAAATGATAGGTTCTAGCCCTAGTATGAATTACTAAAATCATTATCGTGGTCATCTAATACAGCCGATGCCTTTACAACAAAAGCTCATCTTCCCAAGATCACCTCCCCATTCTTCTCCAACTTAGCCCAAGACATAATTTACTTCCACCCTTCCCTCCACTTCAGGGAAGACTCCCAACTAGTTCCCTCAGGTATATTTAAACATCCTGTCCAAACTCCACCCCTGGCAAAAGACCACAAAAGCCTCAACCTCCTTTGTACTGATTGAGAGAATTCCTCAATTCTTTCTTCTCATTTTCTCCTGTATCCTCAAAGAAAATAAAGTCCCTTTTGCCTTCTTCCTTCTGTTTGTTTCTCTGCTGTGCTAAGAACCTATCATATTGGTGCCATGACTCAGATAGATAGGCAGTGTGTGAGGCTTCTGAGGGCCAAATCCCTAGTTCTGAGCCCCCTGCCTGTCAGCCAAGCGCCCCCCTTCTGGATCCTGCCCATCTGCTGCAGCCATCTTGCATCCAACACTGATCCACTTCAATCATTCCAAGTGAGCTGAGTCACAGTGTGAAATTTCCTGCAGCTTTCTGGGGGAGCTGCTCCACTGTCCTCTGCTAAAGAGTCAAACCCTTGCATCATGTCAAGGATGAGCAACTCCCCTCACAATTCAGTAAAACTATGGGTCCATGTCCGGATCTTTCTCTTGTCCAGTGGACAGAAGCTAACTATATTCATGTTCCTTGAAAAAAACCTTAAGGCAATACAGTCCCTGTCCCATGACTCCTACCTGACCCTCAGTGATGACTGGGTGGACTAGGCTTGGGAACTCCCTCAGTGTGTTTTATTATCAGGGAACAGGGGTGATAACCACCTTCTCTGTTTTGGGGTTTGTTTGACTCAGCCTTGATTAGGCAAACAGTCTCCACTGATGACAAGTCTGTGACTTGTACACTCTCAATGCTGCCATGGGAAATACTCATTCACCAACCTCAAAAAAACACTCCATTAGGATGCCTTGCCTATAATTTTGGCTTCCTAGGCCTCTGAGAGGTCATAAAACCTAAATGATTAATCTTTTACTGCAGATGGTTTGGCCACTATGTAAACTTGACAGTAACATCCAGTGTCCTATTAAAAAAAAAAAAAAAGAAAAAAGAAAACTTTTGATCCATGAATTCTCCCAAGTTTGGAGAACCATCACCACAGCGGCAAAAGGCAGAAAATCCTCTATGTTCAGGCTTTTTTTCTTTTTGAGGATGTGACTTTCCCTTTAAGCCACAATAAGCAGTACAGAGGGGCTCAGATACTCTCAGCTCACACTGCTCTGCCCAGCCCTTCCCTCCACCTCCTTGGATCCTCTTGGAGACTCCAAGAGTCTTCGCTTCCCTCCCCCCAAGCTCCCAGCTGCAGCTCATCAGTGCCCTGGCTAAAGTCTCCTGAGCGCCCAGCCTCTTGGCCCCTCCTCCTTTCACTAGCTATGGCTTCTCCCCCCATATCTCTCTCCACAGTTGCTTAAACCACGGACCGCTGTTCCACCTACTGATTTCTTCCAGTCAGAACCCCTGCACCCTGACAGACAGAACCAACAGCCAAAGCACCATTCCCACCCCTCACTGCAGCAGCCCCCTGCCACTGGCCCTCCCTTGCCTCCACTACAGCTGTGGCTTTACTTTCTGACCTCTCAACTTTCAGGGCTAAAGCGATACATCACTCTCTCTCTTCACTCCCTCCATGCAACCTTTCTCTGTATCAGTTGGTTTACATTCTTCGCTTTCCTTGCTGCCCTCCTCCCCTTATCACCAGTCTTTTCTTCTTCAGGTTTCCACTTTAACAAGTTATTTTCGCTCAATAGCGTGTGCCCCTCCCTCTGCTTTTTATCAAGCTAAAGACAAGATAACAGCCCTCTGAATGAGCAAACACACTGCCCTTTCCAGTTGAGCCTGCTGCCCACCTCCCCACCCCTCTCCCCCTTAGCCATCTCTACAGACAATCTACACAGCCACAATAAGCAGCACAGCTTCTCTCACTGCCAGCCTACAGGTCTGGGATGTGCACATTGTCAGTGTTCCTCTATTGTGCTGTGTCTAATCCTTGTGCTCTGTGAAGTTTGCTTCCTCCCACTCAAACCTGACACACTACATTAAACCTAAATATATATATATATATATATATATATATATATATATATATATACTATAAATAAGAGGTTTTTACCTCTTTTTCAAATTCTTCTGATAAGAGATCACCACTAATTGACCTACAGAAGTTCTGATTAGTCTCTCACAATTACAAACCTAAAACAGGTCATCACAATTTAACCTGGTCAGAAATAAAGTTTTTTTCAAAAATTAAAATAAGGTCTTCTCATAAAGGATACTCCATATATTAAATATATTCATACCTTCCAAATGTACAGTATTCTACAATGTAAATTTTTTTTCAGATTTAAACATATGCCTTTCTCTTATGATCCAGGTATTTATAGTAAGAGGTTTCTGTCAAGCCAACATGAAGTCATCAGTCCAATGATAAATTTCTAACTAAACTTATGTGTTATATATATCCTATATATGTGTGTCTTAGTTACTTTTTTACTCATTGCTGGAGCAAATTCCTGACACTCAAAATGAAGGAAGCAAAGGTTTATTTAGCTCACAGCTTGTGAAGGTTTCAGTTCATACTCCACTGGTCCAAGGAATACAACAGCAGCTTATGGCAGCAGAAAACAATGAAGAGAGGAGGAGAAGCAACAACTGTGGCATCCATCAAGACTCTCTCTTCCAAATTCTGTGCTGGTGCTCCACTGTGAGGATTGGAGCTCCTCTGAAGTGACATGGCTGCGAAGATCAAGCTCCTTCAAAAATCAGGACTTCTCGAGGGAAGTACGGCAGGACTGGGGTGCAAAAAGTCTTCCTCAACTCCTTTTTATACAGTTTTTGTGCTTAGTCACTCTGTGGTGACCTGTCTGCCCCTAGGGTGGAAGAAATCACACCCCAGGGTGGGACCAATCATGTCCAGGGCAGGCCTTCCACATCCTGTAGGATGGGGACCCCACAGCCTGGAACCAGTGGAGCTGATCCAGCCAAGCTTCCTCAAGTTGACACAATATATCAACTACCACAATGTGCCATTACATTTAGAAATTCTAAAACAAAATGGAGATTTCATCATGTGTTATGACTGCTATACTACTATTATAACGCTTGATGTCAAGTTTTCTCTATAAAAGTATATAACTGTCATCTGTTAATATTCTACAGGGATTTGATTGCTCAAATGTCCATGGTTGGTAAGAAATAACAGTTCTCTGGTCACACTTTATATTCCAAAGTGCTTAATACTCAGGTAAAATTCTAATAATCAAGTATACTAATTAGTTCCTATTTTATATCCCTGTCTGCTCTGGACATCCATGCCAAGCTAAAAAAGACAAATCTCAGCCCTTGAATCACACAGAAAAACTTACTTAGTCTGACTTTCTTTGTCTTCAATAATAAAGACCAAAATTAGCTATATACACTGCCAATTTTTGGCTGGGACACTTGAGACTTCCATCAAAGTAAGATTTTACCAAGGCAATTCTGAACCTAAAGAACTCTGCCACCCATCTGCTTCCTGGATGGTTTCATCAATGGCAAAAAAAAAAAAAAAAAAAAAAAAAAAGAGGCACTGGGCATGAGCATGCTCCAACCTGCAGCCATCACTGGGACATCTACAAGTTTGAGGGTCACTGGAGGTGCGACTGTTCTAGCTGTCAGAGAGTGGGTAAGCCATCCACTTATTCCCTGCCCTCACAGGAAAATTCACTACAGTTAGATACATCAATACTTGACCCAGTTGGTCTTGCCACTAAAGAGCAACAACAGATCTTGGGTCCCATGGCCCACATTGAGGTACCATTGTCAGATTCCCAAGTCTTGCTGGAACTCTCAGGTAAAAAACTTTTTCTTGCTGACATGGAGATCACATATAATGTTCTTCTTGAGTTCTAAAATCACTGTATTAACTCTACAATTTCCATAATGGGTGTTGATGGCCAGCCTAAATGACCCCTTTCAAACAAGCCTATCCCCTACTGACTTCAGACACTGTTCTTCTTTCCTGTGATCCCAACCTGTCCCATATCTCTCATGAGAAGACTTCCTCCAAAAGCTCCACTTTTCTCTCATCTTTTACCCTCACCCCCAGTACACATCCTACAAACCCAACATCAATGTATATCCAGCTCCTCTCTCCCTCTTTCCTCATCAACTATATACTCTGAGACACTTCCAGTCTCACTCATGCCACACATGCCATTCCTATATTAATGTGCCTTAGAGATAGCAGAGTTTCCCTACCTTCACCAATACCTGATAGCCCCCAAACATCAAATAGACTCAAGCCCATATACCTTCTTCACAATTCTCTTACATCTAGATTGCCAAAACCCTTTTGCCTTCATATGGACTGACTCAAACACTTTCCATTCTCAACAGCTCATGTGGAAAGTCCTATCTCAGGAGTTCAGAGATAGTCCTCACATTTTTAGCCAATCCCTTACTGTTGATCTTGGAACCCTTGACCTCAAGCCCAGCCTACTCTTTCAATATATCGATGACCTCCTCTTTTTCTCCCCCTCTCATGCTCTAGCCCTATGACACACAGCTATTCTCAATTTTCTGGCAGAACAATGTTACAGAGTCTCTCCCTCCAAAGCTCAGATAGCTTCAGCAGAAGTTAAATGTGTAAGACTCACCCTCACTTCTACTACTTGTGCAATCACAACCAACCACAAAGCTCTCCTTTGTGACCTTCAGGTGTCCACCATAAAAGAGCAAGTTCTCTCTTTCCTTAGTTTGGCTAATTTCTTCCATCTCTGAGTTCCCACCTTCACCTCTCTGGTGCAGCCTCTCTATAGGGCATTAAAATGTTCCCTGTTAGAGCCCCTTGACCCCACTGCTACTATATATTCCTCCTTTCACAAGCTACAACAAGCTCACCTAAGCTCACACTTCACCCAACCCAACTCAGCCTTTTACCCTATATACCACTTCTCAGGGTCACAGTGCAGTGGCTGTTTTAGGACATAAAAGGGACTATCCTTTCAGGCAATAGTTTACTTTTCTAAACAACTAGTCAGCATGGACTCCATGTCTGCACATGCTCACAACAGCAGCCATGCTGTTGTGAGAGAAAGGGTTCACTTTAAGACAATCTATCACAGTCCACTCACCCCATCCCTTTAGTGAGCTCATCACACATAATTCCAGCCCTAATGACTCTCATTTAGCAGATCCCTCTACTGTTCATAAAAGATTCTTCTATCACTATTTCCACCTATACCCTTCTCAATCCTGCTACCTTATTCTATGCCTCTGATGAGGCCCCTCAATACAGTTGTGTTAAGGTTGTACAGATGACCTCACCTCCTTTTCCTCACGTTGATATAAAAAACTGGGGTGTGATTGGTTTCACCCTAGGACTGATACTCCTCCTATTCAATATAGTCATAATAAAATGACACATTCAGATCATAGATCCCCCTCTTGCTTCTCCTCCTATGTCCTTTAATCATGATGACATGTAATTTTAACATGCTGTATTTTTTCTTTTTTATTAATTTTAATCAGAAAGAAATAGCAGTGACACAGTTTCAAAACAGGTTAGTAGGACAGTTATAATTAATTCATTGTATATTGTTGTCTTCATAGTAGTTATTCAGAGAACAAGATGCAGACATGGTATCTTGTCTAAACAATATTAGTACAAGTCTTTCTTCTTGTTGAACTTAGAGAAAGTAACTGTACATCTATTCTAATATAATTAGTTACATCTATTGTAACTAATTTCCCTACAAAATGGTCCTTCATTTATATCTGTCTTTTTTGTTTTGTTATGTCAGAGATGGGCGTTCCATTGCTGTTAGAAAAGCTGTATTTGGAGAAGTCTTTAAAGGACCTTTTTATACTTGATGTCTGTTCAAATATTGTAGATACTCATATTCAGCAAAATAATCCAATATAATAATCCAATAGACCATAATTTAAGAAAACAAGGGGCAAGAAAAAAATTTTCATAGTATTCTCCTGCCACAATGTTGCATATGGTTTGATTTCTAATGTTCTATGTAAAAATATGGATTTTTTCACATTCAATAGGGATTTGAAGTTTAGACTATCAGTGATTGTTGGAAAATACCAGTTCCATGTCATGTCTAAGGCATTTGATATTCAGACAAAGAATGATGTTAAGCTCAACTGTCTTTGTTATAGGGTAATAATATTAAGCTTTTCTGCTGTATGGTTAACAACTAAAGTTTCCAGACAAAATATTAGAGAAAAAGAAGGACTACAAGGACAGCCAAATTTCGGCCCTGGCCCTTCAAGGCCAGTGAGGACTCAGGATATAAGAGAACCTGTACTGTGACACACTGTAACTCAGTGGTATCCCAAATCTTCTGTTCAAAGAGATTATGGGGCCACAAAGGAAAGGGATCAACAATGTATAGTGTGCCTAATGAGAGTAACATAGAGAGCAAAAATTCTCTCAGACTTTCACAAAGAGAGAACTGGACAAACAATGGCCATGACTCATTCAAATGGCTGACACTGCCAAAAGATCTACAAACCACTGTGCATGGTTTCAGGGTAAATCCTGAGGGAATTTGACTGACCTTGTCAGATACAAAAGTTATAATTTTAGTTATATAGGCCTTGCTTTAACTTAGTCTTAACCATCCGGAAGAAAAGTATAATCATGAAGTATAAAAATCAGTGCCATATTAATATGCTGAGCTGTAAAAGACTCAAGTCAACTTCTGACAATGCCAGTTCTGCTGATAACATGTTGTCCTTTTAAACTTTTTCAAGGTTTTTTTTCAGTCTGTTATGTGAGCCCTCACTAATGAAAACATGTAGTATTAGCTGAGACACCTGGAACTAACTTCTGTATTGACACAAATCATCATCCTGTCAATCCTTCTCACCTCCAAGGCAACCCTCATTCAGCAAGAAGCAGTCTAAGAGACACGTTACCTCTTTTCATAACAACGGATAGATGGGAATGATAGGTTCTGGCCCTAGAATGGATTGCTAAAATCATTATGGTGGTCATACAATATGGCCAATGCCCTTAAAACGAAAGTCCATCTTCCCAAGATAACCTCCCCATTCTTCTCCAACTTAGCCCAAGACATAATTTATTTCCACTCTTCCCTCCACCTCAGAGAAGATCCCATGTCAGTTCCTTCAGATATATCTGAACATTCTCTCCAAACTCCACTACTGGCAAAAGATCATAAAAGCCTTAGCTTCCCTTTGTTCCAATTGAGAGAATTCCTTATCCTTCCCCACATTTTCTCCTGTGTCCTCAAAAAAATAAATAAATAAATAAAGCCCCTTTCCCTTCTTCCTTCTGTTGTTTCTCTGTTGTGCTGAGTATCTACCAGTAAACAGAGCCATATTTGGATCTAGGAAATGGTAACATATCAGTTCTCCATATCTGGTATCTTCTAGATACTGTTTACAAAGCAGGTTCTACTAAATATCACATCCTTTTAGAACACAGGAGAGTCACAAAATGCCTCCAAGTAAAAAGAGATGTATTGATCAAGTTATTATAAATTCTCCCTAGAAATGACTACAGCTAAGGTTTGTGGCTGATGCTAATTAGCTGACTACTTTTAAATATTATCCTCAGTAAGCCTTGTTATCATACCTCTTTCTTCTCACATGACCAAAAGCAGTGAAATAAGTATCACTGTTGCAGTTAAAACTGGCACAGCTTGGAGAGTGTCAGTTGCAAGCTAATATGTTCAATAACAGTTTTCATTCAAAGGATCAGTCAGCTAGAACTGGTTAAGAGAGACACTTTCAGAGCCAACATCACATACAATGAACTGTCTTCCCTGTTTTGTCTCCACAGACGATATGTCACATTCAAGCATGTAGTCACCCTTGGAATTCATCTGTTGAACATTGAACTGTTTACAGCAATTACAGCTTTGTATCTTCTTCCTTTCGCCATAAATACCTAAACCTATCTCTAAAATTTTAACTTTGTGGTATTGAGGAAAGGTAAAACATAGTTTTAGTAACAGATTAATGGTTGAAGTTCATGAAGACATTGGCTCACTGGAGACGACAGTATGAAAGAATAGTGTTGACAACTCAATTGTAGATTTATCCATTTTATAAGTGATAAGATATTGGTGAGGGATGGGATAGGATATTTATAGAGGAATGATTGGGAAACTAATTACAAAGATGTGGAAAAATTTAAGCAGAAAGCACAACAGTTGATTTCTCTGAGGAAATTGAGAGAGGAAGCAAGAAGACTAAGGAGCCGGGTGTGGTAGTGCACACTTGTACTCCCAGCACTTGGGAGGCTGAGGCAGGAAGATCAGTGTGAATTTGAGATCAGCCTGGGTCACAAAAGTGAGTTCAAGGCCAGCCTGAACTGCATAGTGAGACCCTGTCTCAAAAAAAAAAAAAAAAAAAAAGAGGACTAAGGAGTGCTGGAGTCAGCAGGATTCAAGTGAGCTAAAACCAGGGAAAAAATCAACCCAGCCGAGGAAAGCAAGAAGCAAATACCCATACCACTCACTTCTTTTGATCTCCAGCCTCTTATTTATACTCCTCTTTGAATGAAGCCAGCAGGACCCAGAAAATGAGAGAATGCTTAGTACAATCTACATGGGTTGGCTTCTTGGGTTCAGAGCAAGAATGAAGCAAGCATACTAGTACTGGAAGGGAAAACAAATTATCCAAGAGAAAGAGAAAGAGTCCACTAGTCTGCATGTAACTGGGGTCTGTGATGCCATCTTCTCTCCAGTGTTTCTAGTGAAATTTCTGAGTGTGTACAAGCATAAGCATGCGCGCGCACACACACACACACACACACGTGCACTAATTCACACGTACACACAGCCATAGAGATTTAGGTGCTATTGGCATCTTTGGAGAGATGGTACTATATTTGGAGAAAATAATTTCCTTTCTGTACTGGGGATTGACTGAAGCACTCTAGCACTGAACAAAATCTCCAGCTTTTTTATTTTGAGACAAAATCTCCCTAAGTTGGATGGTCTTGAAGTTGCAGTCCTCCTGCCTCCAACTGAAAGGCACACTGCTTCAACTTCCTAAGCAGCTGGAGTTGAGTGTGCAGTGCTGTGCCAGCAAAAGAATAAGTTTATTTTTAAAGAGCAAATGTATCTTACATACAACATTGTAAATAATATTTTTGATCTTCCAAAAAATTTTTCTCAAGTAAATTGAAAACATATATTTTCTTTTAATTAATTAAGAGGTAAGAGAAATTTTGAGTAAGAGAAGTAGGCATTTAAATTTTGGCAATTTCAAACATGTAATGAACACCATAAAATATTGTTTTGATAAGGTCTGAAATTTATTTTAAGTTTTTGAAAAGTGAAAATTACATTTTGGCCAGATAGCTCAACAGATTGAAGTGCCTGCTGAGGCAGACACAGGGACCAGGGTTCAATCCGCAGAGTGCCATGCTTGCCCCACCCCCAGAGCATGTTGAGACTGTGATTGAGACTGGGCATGATGGCACATGCCTGTAATCCCAGCACTTGGGAGGTTGAAAATGAGAGTATCACTACCTGTCTGATCTGTGTAGTAAGACACTGTAGACCCTGTAATAAATACATAAAAAATTTTTAAAAAGAAAAGAAAATTACAACTAATGATCAAAAAACGAAAATCATAAGTTCCTTTTCCACTATCATTTTCTGTAATGACCATGATACCATGGTATATATCCTTGCATACATTTCTCTATTTCCATTAAACACAGTGCACATTTATCCACATACACACTGAATCCCTCAGCTTGCTTTTTAAGATGAAAACATAGAAATCCAGTCAAATTAAAAGATGCAGATGGGGCTAGGGAGATAGCTCAGGGGCATAAGTGCCTGCCTGGCGAGTGCAAGGTCCTGAGTTTGATCCCTGGTTCTGAAAAAAAAAAAAAAAAAAAAAATCCCAAAACAAAAAGATGCAGATGATTCAAGTAGTTGAACTATGTTTAACTGATCTATAATTGTTATTGATGAAAATTTAAATGGCTGCCAATCCTACCCATGTAACACAAATATAATCAAGTTAGAGTTTTATTGAAAAATAGTTATATCAATACGAGTAACAAACTACTAAATAGAAGCACCACTCTTTTTATCTAGTATCTGCTAATGTATCCATTTTAAGAGTCTTTGCTCTGCTTCACTGAATTTTTCTTTGTTTATTTCTTACTGTATTTTTTTTTCAGAAGCTTCATAACATAATATACCAATCCACAGCACGTTTGAACTCAAGGTCCTCTACACATAGACTGTGTGAATTTGGCCAAATTTATTTGGCCTCAGTTTTTTTTCACATGTGAAAAAGAAATAATGAGGGCTGAGGAAATAGCTCAGTTGCATGAGCTCCTGTCTGGCAAGCACAAGTTCCTGAGTTCAATCCATAGTCCCAAAAAAGAAAAAAGAAAGAGAGAGAAATAATGGCATCTCTTTCATGTAATTGTATAAATAGTAAATAAGTTAATGTTTATAAAGCATTTAGAATGATATTTTAATATAGTCAAAATTGTAAAGTTTTTTTAAATAAAATAAAATTTTCATAGTATGAGATGCTTATTTTGTTATAGCATTTGGCTCCCTGGATCATGATCCTCAAAATCCAGGATTATTCCAATGACTTTGTC
>PVKN010017580.1:0-17239 GCA_004027915.1 Capromys pilorides
TGCAGAGCTGTTTTGCACTCCACTCTGAGCTGCTGAACTTAGCATGCGCTGGGTCTCTGGAACGGTCTTGCTGCTTGCAGGTAAAAGTAGATCAAACGATAACTTTCAAAGGAGTTAAAAACGTTATTTTCATGGCCGGAGGTTTAGCTCAGTGGCAGGGTGCTCCACAGCATATGAAGGCTGTAAGTTAAATGCTCAGAACTGAAGAACAAGAGTTACTTTCAGACAAATATGAAATAAATATGTACTAAAGGTTCTGATTAGCTCATTAAACCAACAGTATGTTAAAGCTGGTTCTTTAGAGGACTTGATGAACAGATTTGTGTACTTAACCAGAAAAAAATGCAGAAGTAAGTTCATTAAATTAGATGAAAAACAAGTTAATATCTTACACAGCAATAAAACTGCAGCCTTTCAATTATGTTCTGTACCAAACAGAAATCATTTGCATTTCTACCAGACAAAAACTTACAAATTAGCATGTAATGTTAATGAATGTTCGTGAATCTGCGTCTTAATTCGTAAGGCACTAGGGACTCGAGCAAAGGCTTGTGTCCCTTAGAGAAGAAAACATCTACACTGGTGAGTATGTGAGACAATCACTTGGTATAGTGTGGAGAAAACATGCAGTTGTGTTTTTGCTTATTCCCATATTTTATTTATTTATTTATTTATTTTTGCAGGACCGGGGTTAAAACTCATGACCTTGCACTTGTCAAGCAGGCACTTGTGCCATGGAGCTAGCTCCCAGCCCATTTTAGATATTTTTGAATAATTTCATTTATTCACTTTTTTGAAACAGCATCTCCCCATGCAGTTCAGGATGGCCTTGAACTTGTAACCCTCTTGCCTCAACTGAGACTCTGAGTGTGCACAACCATGCCCAGCTCACTTTTGGATAATTCTTAACAGGGATAAATGCAATAGCAGAAGGAAGGAATATTAGCAAGCACAATGAAATATTTTGTAGAAATAAGGCTTGTAAAATTTCTGAGTTTTGGGCTGGTGAGACGGCTTAGGGGTCTAAAGCGCGTGCCTCGGAAAGTTTAGGCCACCGTGCAGGGACTGCAGCTCAATCCCAGGCCCCACGTGCTGCGTTGACCCCCATCCCCCAGGGATGGCCGAGCCGGCCAAAACACAAACAAATATGTAATGTGGTTGAAGAAAATAAAATAAACTTTAAAAAAAAAATAAAAATAAAAATAAAATAAAATAAAATTTCTGAGTTTCTCTCTGCTATGTTTTTCCCATATGGGTAGAGAAAAGAGGGGTGTTATTTAGTTACTTACCAAGCCTGTCACGCCCAGCAGGCATGGGTATCTCCGGGCAGAGACACCTTTGTGCTGGGGCTCCCTGTGACCGCTGCCATGCACCCCAGCTCCTAAGGCCCACTCTGCTCAGGGGTGGCCCAGATTCCTTGGCCCCTGCTGGCCCAGGCGGCACTATCGATCCATCTCACAGACTAGGAACACATGGGAGGAAGCAGACTATGCATCTTCTGCTGTGGATGTACTGAGGCACCAGATTAATAAACAAAATAAGTATCTCTTCTCAGCATTTTCTCCCATTGTGAAAATGTATGAGCTCTTGAAAGTTTGGGAAGAAGCAGGTTTCCGAGGACAGCTTCTGAATTGAGAGCCTCCTAGGCAGAGAAGGGCAGCCAGCCTGCGAGCTCTGAGCCTCACACGCCCCATTCCTGGGCCTCTCCCTGGAGCCCTGAGGAGCTTCTGAGGAAGCAGGATGCGTGAACAGCCACACTCACGTCATGGTCAGTGAACACCTGTGAGCGCCGACTTCTCAACAGTCACCAAGGGAGGGGCAGATGCCACCAGAATGACCGCGATGTGCAGCTCAGTCTCTCACAAGTTCAGTCTCTTAGGAGAAAAAAAGAATCTGTAAACAGTACAATTAAAAATATGATAAACACAGCAATAGAAGCATGTGCTTGGTATAAGAGTTTGTTTATAAAACAGATTGGGGTAGGAAAAAACACAAACTGTGGGAGCAGATATGCTTCGTATGAAATTTCAGCTTTGCTATTTAATTAAATGTTTTGGACAACCTACTTATAAATAGGGGTCAACGCCTTCCGTACCATTTTTGCGAGTACAGGAAGCAATGTATTTAAAGCACTCAACAGAGTGACCAGCACCAAGTTGGCACTTAATAAATTATGGCTATTAATGAGAGGCATTGATGTTAAAAAAAAATTTAGCTACAATAACAGCTCACAATAGAATTAGGCTTTGTAATGTATAAGGTACTTTTGAATCCATTAACTCAATCCTGAGTATTTTCGGTGCCTTTTTGCTCATGAGGAATTTGAGGCATAGAGAGGTGAGTAACTTTGTCAAGCCACACCGCTAAGGCGGAATTACTGAGGAGGGAGCCTTGGGGTGGAGCTAAGGTAGAGCCCTAAGGACCCAGAATCACTGTCAGGACCTGGTGCTGTGGGGATCAAGCAGGGGGAGAGAGGTCGTAGGTGTGGAGATGGAGCCCTCTTGGGGAAATCCAGTCAGAGTGTGGATGCAAAGGGGATCCTTCTATTTTTCTTAGGATCTCAGAAGAGAATTTCTGACAGGCCAGTCCCAGACTAAACTGGGAAGTTAAACTCTTCTCCTTGCTTGCTACTTTCGCCACCCACTCCCCTGAGGGAAGAGCTCACCTATCTGTAGCTGGTGGGTGGGGTCGGGGAGACCGGAATCTAGAGTCGGCGTCATCCCACTGCGTGGAAAGAGAGGAACCCCAGGGAATGTGTGGGTGGTGGCAGCTTTTCAGGGATCAAGCAGGCAGACTGAGTCTCCAGCACATTCCAAGGCTGGAAAGGAAAGGTGAGAAATATTAGGGAATGGGGGAGGGGGGAGAAAAGGGGTCCTGCGGCTCCACAGCCTCTGGAGGCCTTTGGTGCGGAGCCAGACCAGGAAGGTATTGCCACCACAAGCGTTCCCACTCCAATGCACCTGCCCGATCCGCTCACCCTGGGGGCGAGGGGGGCGGGCTAGGACTGTAGGATGGGAGACCTCTGCATCAAGGCTCTGGAGGGAAGCTGAGCCGCGGTTAGCGGTTAGGGTGTGTCCCGGGGAGTACAAGAGACCGTCCAAGCACCCAGGCTCCCAGCGAAAGGGCCGAGCAGCGCGTGGCGCCTGGGCTGGGCTACGCTCCTAGGGCCGCTTAAGTCTGCCTTGCTACAAATGCGGCATCATTGTCCGGTCCTAACATCCGTCACATAGATGCTCCTGCCTTCCAGCCACGGCCTGCAGCCCACAAAGAGAGAAGACAGCAGCTGTGTCCTTCCTCTGTTACAGCTTCTCAAGCCGCAGGGTTCATCTGTAAAAGGGGTACAATAATTGGAGCCCTAACCACTTCATGCTGTTCTGAACAGGAAGTGCCTCAAGTAATAGGTATAAAATGAGCACGGAGGGCAGGGATGCAGTTTAGTGATACAGCACCTGCCTGAG
This sequence comes from Capromys pilorides, assembly GCA_004027915.1. Lineage (NCBI taxonomy): Eukaryota > Metazoa > Chordata > Mammalia > Rodentia > Capromyidae > Capromys > Capromys pilorides. Next base: position 3,459 of record PVKN010017580.1, read on the forward strand.
TTCGATTCCCTGTACCTACAAAACCCCTGCAAATTAAAAAATAAAAATAAATAAATAAATAAAAGAAGGGCCAGCCTGATAGCTGAGCGGATTAAAGCACCTATTTAGGTAGGCCGGGTTTGATCCCCATGTGCCTTGCCGACCCCGTCCCCCGAGCAAGCGTGCTGGGACTGAGCCTGGTGACTAGGAGCCTGTAATCCCAGCACACGGGAGGCTGTAAACAGGAGAATCACTATGAGTCGGATCTATGTTATGAGACCCTGCACACCCTGTAGACCCTGCCCTAAAAATAAAAAAAATACAGCACAAATAAAATAAGCACTGAAGAACATAATGAGCTCTAAAAGGGCTAGCAAAAAAAACTGTGTGTTAATTTTAATTAAATATTTAAAAATCTGCTGTATGACCCAATAGTGTGTCCTATGCCACTAACTGCTCCTTTGGCACTCCTGGGTGCCGTGTGGTCCAGCTTTATTTCCCCGCCTAGGCTCCACGTGGGCAGAGAAGGCTGAGGTGGTAGTCAGCTGCTCTGTCCTCTCTTCTTCCCCGCCTCCCCTTGGGGCAGCTCCGCAGGGCAGCTGCGCCTCAGCTCACCTTGGGGTGCGTGCGGGTGGGGGCTGACCGATAAGGCGGCAGTCAGCTAGCTCCCTGCGGCAGGCTCCAATTTTCCTTTCCCTCTGGCCTGTTTAGAGGTTAGGGCAGGGGGCGGGGGCGGGGACTAGCAGCCAGGGTCTGTGCCGGGAGCCAGAGATGTTAGAACGCAGTGGTGCACCTGGACTCAGGCTGGACTCTAGGCAGGATAAAGCAGCCAGAAGGCCTCAGGAGCGGAAAGGCCTGAGGGGGCAGGTGATGTTCTGGGGCTTCTCTTTCTTCTGGAGTACGTAAGTTTCAGATAACACCCTAAGATTCATTCCTAGATAATCCGTTTTGTGTTTGTGAAAAAATTAGGACTGTTTGGATGAAGGTGCATACATGTGTGGTTTGTGTGGGTGGTAGGTGAGACGATGGCGATGCGCAGTGGATATGCGGGTATGGAGTGTGAGAAAGGTGTGAGAAGGGTGAATATGGCATGCAGTGTGTGATGTGTGGCCGCTGTGTATGTATGTGCTTTTATGTGTGTGGTGTGAATGTGAGGTGTGTGGGGTGTGTGCAGGATGAGTGAGGCATGTATGTGAGGTGTGTGTGGAACTTGTGTGGCGACTGTGTGTGATATGTGTGTGGTGGGAGTGTGGCGAGCCTGTGCTGTGCGTGTATACATACAGTGCACACAGCGCTTTCGGGCAGGGTTCCAGGGCTGCTCCCCTCAGAGGCCAGGGGAAGAGACCAGGGAGTCCTCGTGGGTGACCTGAGTCTCCCATGTCAGGGTGGAAGGCTTCTGGAGCAAGAGCAGGTGCAGTTGGGGCCAGGACTCAGGCAGATTGCCCTGCGTCTCTTCCAAAGCGTTTGGTATCCATTGCCAGTGCCTCCATAATCTCTCATAGAAAAGCCTCCACAGAATCGAGGGCTGAGTGTGGTACCCAGATTGCAAATCAATGCAGGCTGAATTAAATATTGATTCTCCCCCTTCCCTTTCAAGGAAGTTTCTTCAAAGTAATTGGCTTGCTAGTTTTGTTTTTGGCTTTTCAATTTTTCATCCTGATCCTTAAATACCCTATTGCTGAAAGACTAACCCCACGAGGCCAATCGTGCGGCACCCGCCATCCTCCTGCGCCTCCTCCTGCGCTGCCCTGGAAACTTTTCCCTTCAAGGATGAAATGTTTGCAAGTGGGAGAAGTGGCTCATAAAGACAGACTGTCTGCCATCAGCCCACGAGGCTGGCTGGGCAAAGGGCAGCTGCCCTGCCCCCAGAGGCCTCAGGGCTTGGACACTTTGTCCTAGAAGGAGAGGCGACACCACCCAGGCTGTAGGAGGAACACAAGTGAGACCCTGGGATGGGGCCCACAGGTCAGGCTGGGCTTCTTTGTGCCCAGCTAGGCTGCTCTCTGCACTTCCCTCCAGGACGTCTTCCCTGTTCTGCCCCTCACCCTTAACCAAGGTCTGCCCACTGGCAGCATCTCCTCTGAGAGTGCCAGGGCCAGAGTAAGATACATCAGAGGAACAGAACCTCCTAAAGACTGTGGTACGTTCCTCAACCATTCCCACAGCCAAGCAACATAAAATTCAACATGCGGGCAAGAGTAAAGAAGATGGAGAGCATTTTGATTTTTCCATCATGATAACCAAAACATGGAGGAAGTCACAGTAATCTTTTTGGTCATGCCTGCTTGTCTGGGTTCCTGGCAGTGTTTATGGTGCTGGGTATGGTGGGATGGTGGTCGTCTCCAGGGAGGATGTCTCCACCTTGCCCTCAGCCTCCCAAGAGCCACCAGCCCCCAGCCCTGCTACAAGCAGCATGTCGGACCCACTGGCTTTCTTGCCCTGTGCCTCTGGAACTTCTGGTCAGCCATGGTCTCTGCAACAGGAAAGAAAACAGCTGGTCTGTGTTCCCAGAAGACCAGTCTGGAGGGAAAGCTGTTCCGGGATGAGCTGGTTAGCAGAGAAATTTAATTATTGCCCTCTCAATATGCTGAAAGCTCTGTCTCCTCAGATCTTCCCTCCTGAGCACCCAAAGTTCTTCCTGGACCAGCTCTGGCGCTCAAGGTGAAGGCATAGAATGTACAACAATGGCTGGGCCCAGAGACTGCAGAGTCCTCTGGAAGTCCAGGGCTCCAACCTTGCTTGTGCCTCCCACACTGCTGCAGGCCCCACTGCTGGAAATTCTTCCATCTAGCTCAGCGGTGGCGAACCTCTGGCAGGCCCACTGCAGCGGAGTGTTTGTATCCTTGCTATTTCTAAAAGGTTCACCATCACTAGTCTAGACTCTGGGCGGGCCACATCTGGGTCTGAATGGGGCAGAATATCTTCATTCATTAAACACTCATTGAGACCTATTGTGTGCCAGGGGTTGGAGGGGGTGGGATGTGTAGAGAAGTACAGAGATCAAAACAGCCTGTGAGCTTCCAGACACCTGCTGGGCAGCCCGCACATACACTGCTGCAGTACAGCCATGGAGAAGTGCTGATGGGCGTGCCCAGGAGGACGTGAGAGGGACACCTAGACCTGGTGTGTGTAGGGTGCAGAGGGTCAGGGCAGATTTGGAGCTGGTCCTTATGAGCCAGAGAGCCAAGACAAAGGACGGGGTGGATAGGGCAGGGTGTTCCCCAGAGAGAAGACAGCACTGGAGCAAAGGGAGGGAGCGTCTTAGGGGGCTGTGAGCTGTCTTCAAGGGAGTGTCTGGAGCCATGAGAGCCTATGGGTAGGCCGCCCAGCCTGCATCCGGGTTCTGCTGATTGTGGGAAGGCTACACCATTGACCAAATGGGGTCAGCTTTATGAGAGTAGTGGAGGAAAGGCATACGTGAGATGTAGTCTGTATGGGCTGTCTAGCTTACTAGGCGACGTTACTGAACTAGCAGATTTTTTTTTTTTTCTTTTTTTGTGACAGGGTCTCTGTGTAGTTCAGATGGACCTTGAACTCACTACGTAGTCTAGGCTGCCTCAATCACAGAGGTGCACCACTATGCCTGGCCCCAGCCATCTTTTAATCTCAGTTGATCTTTTATTTTATTTTATTTTTATAAATATTTTTATTTATTTGTTTGCTTGTTGTGTTTGTTTCTTTATTTATTCATTTTTGTGTCTGGCTCAGCCTGCCCTGGTGGTGGAGCTGGCGCAGCATGTGGTGCTGGGGATAGAACTGCAGTCCCCGCAGTTGCCTGAACCCTCCTAAGCAGGCGCTTTAGACCACTGAACTATCTCTCCGGCCCCAAAATTTTATTTATTTATTTATTTGTTTGCTTCTTTCTTTCTTTATTTTGTGGCTGGCCCAGCCTGCCCTGGTGGTGGGGCTGGCGCAGCATGTGGTGCCGGGGATCGAACCGCAGTCCCTGCAGTTGCCTGAGCCCTCCTAAGCAGGCGCTTTAGACCACTGAACCATCTCGCCGGCCCTCAGTTGATCTTTTAATTGATGTCATATGACCTTGAGAAAGTTATTGTTAGCTGTCACTCTCAGCTTTCTCATCTGTAAAATAAGTTTCATAAAAATCCGTTCAGCTGTTAAGTAAGTGGAAAGAATTACCGACCTTGCCTCCGGGGCCCTAAAGCGGGGCCGGCTCTACCTTCCGTCCTTTGCTGCCTCTCCCGCCCAGCTTAGGGCCCAGCCTGAAAACACAGCCGCTTGTTTTCCTTTCAGCTCCAGAGGCGCTCTGCTCTGTGCTCACCTTCTGAAAATAGACCTGACTCCAGCTTCAGCACTGTTTCCACTAAATCCGTTGCCACAACGTATTTTTAGTCTAACAACGACATACAGATTTTTGCCAGATTAGCAATACATTATTATTTTTTGAAAAATCCAGTGATGATAAGAATAAACAGAAATGGCCGTGTTTATAACATTGGTAATATAATATTTTAGAGGTAATGTACAAACTGCTAAAATTCCATGGTAAGGTAGCTGACAACATCAAAAACCAAAAGATAAATTCAAGTTATTTTGTTTTCTTAGTATAGTGTGTGTGTGTATATGTGCGTGCATGCGTGCGTGCGTGTGTGCGTGCGTGCGTGCGTGTGTGTGTGTGTGTGTGTTCCTAGAATCAAACCCAGGGCATTGCACATGCCAGTTAAGTGTTCTACCACTGAGCTAAATCCTGAGCTCCAAGAATATTGATTCTGATGATTGGTCCTAAAGGAATAATTCCACGTACACAAAAAGCTTGTTGCACAGGTACATTTGTGGCTGCACTACAGATAAGAAGGAAAGACTGGAAACAATCTATATAATTAGTCCTAAGGTAATAGTTAACCAAATTATGATAGAATCAATTCCTCAAACTTATGAGGTAGCTGGAATAGTCAAATTCGTAGGGACAGAAAACAGAATGGGAGGGTAGGGAGTTACTGTTTAATGAGTATAGAGTTTCAGTTTTGTAAGATAAGAGTTCTGAAGATAAGTGGTGGCAGTGGTCACACAGGGCAACTGTACTTACTGCCACAGAACTGTGCATTTAAATATGGTTAAAATGGGCTGGGGAAAGTGGTATGTAGCTGTATTCCCAGCTGCTAGGCTGAGGCAGAACAATCGGAAGTTCAAGGTCAGCCTGGGCAATTTACTGAGCCTGTCTCAAAATAAAAAATAAAAAGGATTGGGGATATTGCTCAGTCATACAGTGCTTATGGCTTTGATCCCTAGTACTGCTTTTTAAAAAAGACTGAGATAGTATATTTTACAAAATTAAAAAAATATGTATTGGGCCAGGGGTGTATCCCCATGGTAGCATGCCTAGCAATTCCTGAGACCCTGGGGTTCACCCCCACACTATGAAAAGATGAAAAAGAGCATTGAAGAAGAATAAAAAGACATTAAAGATTCTTCTTTTTCCAAAAGCCGATTTGCTTCAGTAGAGCTTATTTGGGGTCTGGTATATGAGGTAATGAATGAGAACTAGGAGAATGTGTAATCACTCATTTATTCATTCATATCATGACACAACTAAATACATACAGCACCACACTGGGCTCAGGACACACAGTGGAACAAAGAACAGAGCGCTGGCCCCTGACCTGTGCTCCTCAATTTCAGTCTGCACTGGGGGTTGGCAGTTCTAGGGGAGCTCATGAAACTGTCTGAGACAACGCAGACTGATGACTCATGCACCCTGATCTTGCCGATTATGGTTGGGTTTCTCCCACAGAGAGGCAGCTGGGTCCCAGGTGGATGACATGGGCACAGCCATTTCTGATGATCCCTCCCTGGATTTGTCCCCAGGCCCAAGAACATTCCATCCTTAGAAGGTGGCAGCTGAGGAAACCAGCTCATTTATATTTGGGCCTTTGGAAGCAGCAAGTGGAAGGTCAGCCACAGACACCACCAGAGACAGGCGTTTCTGGTTGGTGTGCTAGGGCCACAGTCACAGGAGCAGAGGGGTCCACATTTTGTACTTGGTGAAAGCTGGGAAGGGAGGGAGTGCTTTCTCACAAGCCAGAGCCACTCATGGTTGGCCATGCTTGCAAGGAAACTGTTATAAAGCATCCTTAGCCTCTGGGACGGGGCTTGAATACAAGAGGGGTGGTGGTAGGCGGGTGCTGAATGTCACAGTCGGGAGGCACAGCATGGGAAGTGGCACCAGACAGCCCTGTGTGCTGGGTATCTACTATTTTTTTATTTTTTATTTTTAATTTTCAATAGGAAATAACAATATGATAGTTTCAAGACATACTGGTAGTACCTTCATAATAATTGTGGGTATCTACTATTCTCCAGCCAGGGCAGGAAAGGTGCTAAGTAGATAGGCAGTAAAGTCTAGTCCAGCTAGACTGCTGTTGGGTGTAGTCACCTCAGGTGAATGATTTATGACTCTGTGCCTCCATTTCTTATCTGTAAAACAGTAATAATGATGCTTAGCTTGTGGGCTGCCAAGGGATTGGAATGAGCTTAGAACTGCAAGATGCTTAGAGTGGTGGCTGACACATGGGAAGTGCTGCGCAAGTTTCTACTGAGTGAGATGAGATGAGATTCAAGATACCATGGCCCTGGAGCCCCATGGCCCTTTGTTTTGAAGACAGCAACTTAGGCTGTCTTGCTTCTGCAGTCAGCCTGCTTCAGCCTTCTGAGGAGCTGGGGCTGAATGCCAAGCCCCAGATGGTTGCCCTCCTTTTGTCCTGAGCAGGGAGCTCTCCTCCCCCATTAACATTCCTTTTGTCTCTTCCCACCCTGGCAGGGGATTTTATCCACAGTGATGCAAAAAAGGAGCTGCAGAGGCTGGAGTAAGGTGAAGCCAGGCAGCCTGCTTTGGCTGGCAGCCCTGGCTGCTCCTGAGGGCCTCCGGGGGGAGGGCACACCAGGGGCAGGTGGGTGCAGATGACAACAGAGGCAGATTAATATAATCACTACCTTACCAACTCCGCTCACCCTCCACTCTTCCCCTTAATGGCGATTATTATACTTATTAGAGGCTCAGCTGCCGATTGTTATTGATTCTCCTTGCTGCAGCATTTTAATCAGGGATTTGAAGCTATTGTTGGTAACACAAGCCTCCCAGGGCCCCAGGACAGGCGCAGAGCAGTGACATTAGGACCTTTTCAGCCAGGCAGACGAGGCCCCTCAGGGTTCCCGAGTGCCACAGAGTGTTCAACACAGACACATGCTGGCTCTGTCTGGTGGCAGGGCAGCGGGGGAAGAGGGAGCAGTGCCTCCCTTGAGGGGCTTCTCTCTGCCAGAGACCCGTGGCAGCTGTTTCCAGGGAGTGTGGCTGGGGACACCACCTGCCCCTAAGCGGGGCAGATTCTGCTCCCTGTGTACCTCCCCAGTGGCCCAGCATCTTCAGCACACACCCCTGCCAGCTGCTGTTAAGGCATGCACTGGGTATGTTGGGTCTCCATGGATCCAGGGGAGAAATGGGGAATGTCAGGCAGGAATAGCCTGGGAAGGTTGGGACCATGACAACTTGCCGTTTCTCAGAAGTTTAGGGTCCATTCACATCTGATGCACACGCTGCGCCTGTTGGGCATTGTCCTAGGAGCTTTGCCCGTCTTGTCTCCCTTGGTTCCCACATCAACCTTCCAATGGCACTTGATTAAGCCATTTTCCAGAAATGACAGCTTAGGGAAATCAAAGTGACTTGTCCAGTGAGAATCCGAGGTCACTCAGCTAGGACACAGCGGCGGTGGGGTCGGACCGCTAGGTCCAAAATGGGGCTTAGAAAAGCCCCATTTTACAGATCACTGGTGGAGAATCTTTCAAAGTTGTGAGCGTGTCCAGCCTGCACCCCGCAGCTCTGTTCTAGAGGCTTGGGGGACCCAGTGTAAGCATTAGCCTTATCACACCCATGATCCCAGAAGCACCGGGCCTGTGGATAGCGGAGGCTCCTGCCCAGGCTCTGGAGTTGGCAGTGGCCCTGCACTGAGGGAAAGCCCTGCGGCTTCAGCTGTCGTCCTGCTATGCCCTCCAGGTGCCTGACCGCACTGGTGTGCAGAAGGGCACTTACAGACCTGGGGCGCTGGGCTGGTTGTTGCCTAGTACCTCTGCTATCCCAGATGCTGTTGTATTTCCTGGCTGAGCTCCTGCCAGTCATGGCCTTATGTAGCCCCTGAAGCAAGTGCAGAGGGGAAGAATAGCCAATAAAAGTCAAGTGAAAATCCAATAAATCAAAAATATTAAACATTAAGAAAATGGATTTCATGCAGCCACAAATAAATGGATGTGTAATGTGAATATTTTTCAGTTCAGCTGAAAATATGAAGTAGTTTCCCAACTGCTTTAGTTTGAAAAGGACCCTGTGGTTGAAACTGGTGAATTCTGGGTTCACCTGGAGTCCCCACCTGCCTGCTCATGCTGGAGGGACTGGGACAGGAGACACCTGCTGTTACTGGTGTCTGGACTGAGAAAAGCCTGAGACACCCAGAGACCAGTGTTCCAGTGCCCTCTCGACAGCAGCCCCCTTCATTCCAGAGATGAGACTGGGTAGGTGAAGTGGACACCCGTGCCCTCCAGACCCTACACACCGCACATGCCAGAGAGGTCCCTTTCTTGCTGGGGTGTTTCGAGCCCTGGTGTGCCCCAGCCTGCCTGTGTGCCCTCTCCTGCCCCTTCTCCTGTCTCCTCTGAGTCACATCAGGGCCTGCTGCAGTGGTAGGCCTCTTTATCACCTTGGAGCTCCTGCTGGCAGACAGCCCTGTGCCTCCACCTGAATCCTTCCCATCACCATGCTTCTGTATGGCACAGCTACAGCCTGGGCCTCATCTTCCTGTGGGTCTCTGGCCTCACAGCCAGGCCTATTTAAAAAACACTGAGCCCCTTTCCCTGTACCCTCTCTTCCCAAAGCACCAGCTCCTATGGGATCTAGGAGAGAGCAGCAGAGGTGCCTGTCACCCAAGGGGACTTCTGTTCCCGCAGGTGCTCCTGCTCCCTCTCCCCACCCGAGTAGTTGGCCACGTTGCACCCTGATTTTACCCACAGATCCCCCTCCCTACCCTCTCTGCCTGTACCCAGTGCAGATGCCCCACTGTGCTCCTGGTGAGGGTGGACAGGCCCTGGGAGGGAGCACATCAGTGGAGCAGGCCTGGGACCCTGCTGCTGAGCTGCCTCCGAGCCTCAGCGGTTCCCCCCTTGTCCGTACCATGGTGGAGGCCTGTGGACTGAGGTGGGACCAGATGAGGTGGTGCGTGTGTGGTGCTCAGCCTGCAGCTGGCGCGCAGTGCACCGCCTCAGGTCCCGCCTCCCACTCCCTTTCCTTTCCAGGACACGCCTCGGCGTCTGTCGCACTGAGAGGCACTGAGAGGCCCGATGCTAGCAGGGCCGGCAGGGATGCCACGGAGGCCTCAGGCTTCAGTCCTGAGTTCCTACCTGGAGCAAGTGGCGTATCTGGATCTGCACAGCTCCTGTAGCTCCAGTCTGCCCAGAGACTTGGCGATGAGTCACGGCAAGCTGATACCACAGACATGAAAGGAGCCAGTGTTGTGATCTTGGTTGTGATAATGAGCACTGAGTGAAACTTGGAACCGCTTCAGAGCTGGGTGCCTTTGTCCAGCCCTTGCCCACTGGGATTCCAATAGAAGGACCTTTGTCCACTGCTCCTCCCCACGCACCTGCACTTCTGCACCCATGCGGTGGCACTGAGGCAGAGTGGAGGTCTCCTGGGAAGGTAGCCATTCAGGGGAGGAGGCTGACTCCATGATGGGTCCAGGACCCGCCTCCTAGGAATTGTTCTGCAGCTTGGTCACCCAGGCTGTGGGCTGGGCTCCAGAGGAGAGCCGAGAGGGATGGTCGGGCAGGCAACGCTTCTCTCACGGCACAACAACGGCCTCTGCTTGTGGGGTTCTGAATGCCATGTGCTGGTGAGCATGAGCACTATATGTGTGCACATTAGTTAACCCAATGCTTGGAACAGCCTGGAGAGGGAGTGGCATCCCCCTTTTACAGATGAGGAAAACATAAGTTACCTAGCCTCAGCCAAGACTAAGATTCAAACCCAGGATTACTTCTGCCGGTTAACCCAACCACATCTCAGCAGGGCTGTGGTCTAAGGCACCTTTTCTTCCAGTTTCTAACGACTGGTGGAGATAGTGGGTGTGAGGTGGGTTCTGCAGAAAGAGGGGGTTTACACATGACCAGGCAGGGTGAAGGGAAGCCAGCAAGGGTGGTGGCATCCCCAGAAGGGAGCAGATCGGAGCAAAGCCACAGTTCCTGAGACCCAAAGAGAGCTAACGCTGGAGGAAGGCTCACTTCCCCGCAGAGTTGTGACCTGCTGGGCTGGAGCAGGAGGTGCAGCAAGCCCCAGCATGGTCTGGAGCCTGAAGAAGTGAGAAGCCTCCACAGGCTTTGTGCCATGCAGCCAAGACTCTTGAGTGGACCTGAGGTCAAGGGAGCAGATCTGGGGGCGTGCGGTCCAGGTCCAGGACATAGGGCAGGAAGGGTGGGGGGGCATGGCGAGCCAGAGGGCTTGCCAGACAAGAGGATGGGGTTTTATGCAGGCTGCCTCTGGAGCTCACCCAGGGACAGATGCTACTGTGCTAAGGGAGCTGGTGGGGAAAGCGGACGGTTCTGCCTGTGTCCAGGACAGCTGCTTCTCTCTGGTTTAAGTCTCTCAACCTCTCCTTAGCCTTCTTTATTTTTGGTGGTACTGGAGATCAAACTCAGGACCTTGTGCCTATCATGCAGGTGCTCCAGCTGCTGAGCTATCTCCCCAGCCACTTTCTGGCTTTTCTGACCACCACCAGATGTGTCCTGGGTGCTAGAGCCCCCTGGAAGTTCCCAGAGGACATCCCAGACTTGAACAGGGTTCTCTCTGCAGCACAGAGGAGAGCTGGGCAGCGATGGGAAGGAGGCAGGGATAGATAGCTACCAGTGAAGGGAAAAGAGGGAGTGAAAAGCCATCCCTTCTTCTCAAGTGCAGAAACACTCCCTGCCCGTGGTGTTTTACTCTTTCTGCAGGTTCATATTGTACTGTAACCATGTGCCAGGCCCATTTCTGCCATGTAGATGTTTACACTGAGGAACTGTGTGTGTAGGTCCACCCTCCACAGGTCCCCTGGCCCACAAGAGCGGCTCTATAAGTGAGTAAAGAAAGGTCCCTAGCTGTACAGCTGACACCTCCTCTAGAGTCCCTTAGTTCCCTTTGGCCTAGCTTCTGCCCCATCCTGAGCATCCACAGGCTGGGCATGTGTTTTGATGCATCAGTATAAACTCCATGACTGGGCCTAAGAGAACCACAGGCAGTGGGGTCTCCAGCTCTGCAGTACTGTAGTCCCAACTGCCCATGCTCACTTCTAGAAAGAGAAATAGTTCACTTATCCATTCAGTAGTACAGTCATCTCCCATCTGTCAAGCGAGAGGCACCAATAATGCCAGAAGTCCCCCTCTGGTGCCCAGCATTGACTGCATTAGCGCCAGTACTCCCAGCCCCTGCAGCAGTCTGTGGGGAGCAAGGGGAGGGCTGTAATAACCTGTCAGCTTTCCTGTTGTTCTGTGTGTACACGGATGCTCTGGACAAACAGCATTCAAGGACCAGGGAAGTTAGGCCGAAGCCCTTCCCGCCACAGCCGCGGCTGCTGAGCCTGTCTGCTGACTGCATCGCAGGGTTCAGCTCTGGGAGGATCCGCTGCAGCTTCATTCTACCTTGGTCCCTGTGATGAAGTCCTGCTTGCACGGAATCCCAGGAAAGAATTATCCCTTTCCATCTGCCAGCAGCCGGCCCTAGCAGCGTCCATGTCCTATGCCTGAGAGAGCAAGGTTGGATGGAAGCCTGTATGTCTGCCAAGAAGTTCCGGACGTCTCTGGGGCACTGGGGCACTGGGGCGGGGAGGAGGCCTGGATGCTGGCAAGCAGCTCCACTGGGTGCCCCACAGCTTTCCGAATGTGCAGCCCTGAAGGATGGGAAAAGAGGGACCTTGATCTTTCACCTTCCCCTCTCTGCTGCCCCCAACCTCACGGTGTCATTTATGCCACAGAACTGAGGACCCAGCCAGAAAGAGGGGCAGGCAAATGGGGGTGACAGGGAGAGCAGCAGCTCACACTCTCTGATCTGGCCTGCAGCAGCTCTCTTGTATCTGGATTGCTTTGCTGCCGTATCTCTGTCTCCGGCTCCGCCCCGCTGGCCACAGCCGCCCCTGCTGCTCCTGCTTCCCCATCCATCACGCTGACTGCAGAGCCTCAGAGTGAATCTTATGGAGAAACCTCCCTGCCCTGGGCCTCGGAGGCCAGGGCTCAGCTGTCAGAGGAGAGCGCGGCTCCCAGGGGTCAGAGCAGCAGGCCCTGCAGGATTGACTGACTAGGAATTATGGTGGCGCGGCTCAGTGGGCTTGGTGCTCCGGAGCCAGGGAGAGGCTTTTAGAACACGCTCACTTCACCCTAGTGTATCCAGTGCTGACACTGCAGCTGCTTGCTTTCCTAGTGGTTGAGTTTCACACACACCATCTGCATTAGATTGGGAGTCCTGTGGTCATGAGGCCTGTGTCCAGTTAGCTGGCGTTCCATGCAGAGTTGTTGTTGTGCTCACAGGGGGCTGCAGAATGAAGAGCTGGTCATCTCTGGGAAGCCCCTGGAAGCAGCAGGAGTCCCCGGCTGCTCGGTGTCATCAGCACTGTGGTCTGGACAGGTCTGCCCCTACTCCTTCCTGTGTCACCCTCCACCCCTCCCTTCGCTGTGCATCTCAGCCTCCTCTTTTGCCCTCTGGTTCTCTTCTGTGTGTCTGTCCCCGTGGCACTCCTTGGAGGCCAGTCCCCGGCTGGATGCTTTTCCTAAGTCCTGCTGAGGTGCTCAGGAAGCCTGCTCAACCCTCCTCGGCCCCTCTTATAGAGTCTCACAACGGGAAGCAACCGCAGGCTCTTACCCTTATGGGTCTTCCAGGTCCCTCTACCCCTTCTCCTGCTGAGCTTTGCCTCTACCCTTGTCACCCTGGGCTTATATGTCTTCCTTTGAATTCACAATGTGCTGGCCAATGAATAGGCTTGTCCCTTTCAAACCACTCTTCCCAGAACCACCCAAATTACCCACCTGATCCTTCTGCCTCCCGGGTTTCTCTCCATGGAATCTGGTAGCGGCCCGGCCCCTTCTCCTGCTCACCCTGTCGCTCCTTGGCGCCAAGGCCCACTGGGTTCTCAGCTCCAGGCCTGGAGTGACACCCTTCTCCAGGCTCGGATCCCAGGAGCGCTACCCTACCCCTGGGTCCCTGCCTACTCCATCTCTGTGCCCACCTGGACTGGCTGTCCCAGTGCATGCTGCTCTGTCACTGAGGTCACTGCTTGGCTTTGTTCTACCCTCTGTGCACACCCACCCTGTCCCCTGTCCCTGGCACCTGGAGTTCTCAACGCACAGAGGGACTGACTCTCTGTCACTGAATGAGTGAAATGAAAGAGAGGAAGAAAAGAAGGACAGGTCCAGTGAGCAAACGCTCATAAATAATGGTTAAGAGGACAGGTGACTGGAGAGGCGGGCCGGACAAGCAGTGCTGGAGACCGGTGAGAAGACAGCCAGATTCAAGCAGCGGGGTGGAAGCTTGGAATATACAGAACATCCTTTCCTTAGCTCCTGTCAGCTCCTTCTCAAAGTGAGGAAAATAAACCTGTTTCCTTATGACAAAGACTGATTTGAAGCCAAAGCCTCTGGGCTTCCCAGGAGGTGGCAGTGACTCTGATAGGAAGGAGTGAGCAGACTGAAGGAGTTAGGTGAAGGTGGAAGGGGGCGAAGGAGAGGAGAGAGGAAGAGAGAGAGAGAGAGAGAGAGAGAGAGAGAGAGAGAGAGAGAGAGAG
>PVKN010017581.1:0-17246 GCA_004027915.1 Capromys pilorides
TAATAATAATAATAATAATAATAATAATAATAAGCAAAAGGGAAAGGAAAAGATGAAAGAGAACAAGGAGGAGGAGTAAGAGGAAAAGGAGGAGAATGTAGATTGGAGGGTAAGAGGCAGGGGAAAGGGAACAAGACCCTCTGCTGCCAGTACTCCATGTGCAGCCCACACGTGACCCCCAGAAGGCCAGCCTGGATTCTGGTTTCCTAGTTCCCCACTAGCACCTCCCACTGCCCACTTCTGTTGGGTGTTTCATCCACCTCTTTGACCTGGAAAAGAGCCAGCTCATTCCCAATGTTGCAGTTTGTTTGATTCTAATGCCCCAAAGAAAACCAAAGCAGTGACTGGCCTCAGCAGGGTTAATAATGGAGAATCCCACACCCACCTGCAAACCAGCAGCACAACTCCTCCTAGGGTGTCGCTTCTCCCCTCCCCCAAGGCCCCCAACGTTCCCCTTGCCCCTCCGCACTCCTTTTGTCTTTGCCCCACCTTCTCACCAAGAGGAAATGAGAAGTAGCTGTGCCTGGAGAGGACCAGGAAATAAGACAAGTGATGGAGGCTTGCCACACCAGAGCGGAGGTCATCGACGACAAGCTAACAGGGCGCTCTGTGTCTTTCACAGCAGCTGCCCCTTCTGAGCTAGGGATAAAAGCGAGGGAGGATGAGAAACAATGAATAGGCCTTTATTTCAAAGCGAACATCTGCAAAGCATGGTCTTCCATCAAAAAATAAACAGAAAATAGCTACTAGTCTGGAAAAGAAAAAAGATTTCCCATTACATCTCTAATTAATAAAGCCCCATTTCACAAGGAAAAGAGACAAAAGAGCAAAAGAAAAAAAATAACTTCCCCATCCCTAAAGAAAGGATGCTTAATGAGGTAACCACTATATTACTTGATCTATTTAATACTATCCTTAAACAATGTATACATTAGCTCTCCATTACTAAAAACACTTGTTTGTGTTATGAATGTAAGTGTGGTTGAGTGCTGAGACTTTACGAAATTATCATGCTGTCCTTGGGCTCTTGGCTTTTATTGCTTTTCCCCTCGCTCATTATGAGATGATTAGTTGTCTCCATTGCCCCTCTGAATTGCAGCACATGTTGTACTGTGCGGTTCTGTTACCCTGGTTCTGAACGGCAGAGTCTTGGTTCAGGGTTAAGTTAATGTAGTCATTATGGGTCCATCTGGGGACACATCATCATGGCTAATTTTGTGTCCAACACATGGGGCACTACAGTACACACAGTCAACAGGAAGAGAACACAGTGGTGAATCAGCAAAGATGTACAAGAAAGGTCCAGACCTAAGTCACAGAGGAGATGCCTGGTGTCCCCCGGCAGTCTGTCTCCAGAAGTGTAGCTGGAATTCACAGCGACCCAGAACCGTTCTATCACGGAGATCTCTGACTGAGCCTTCCATTCAAATGCAGCCACTGCACGGTTCCTCCTGAAGTCTAACTGAGTCCTTACCACTGCGCTTCAGAACAGAGCAGGGCAGTCATGCTAGAGGACCAAAGCTCATTTAAATAGAAGCCAAGATTTACCGAACCTTGGCTTCTTCAGCACTTGCTTAGCATTCACCAGGCCATGCTGGAATCCAGGTCAGGATTAGTGTGTCAGGGCTTGGTTCCATGACTTACACATTTGCATTTTGCTTTCAGGCCTTTGGTTGCACTGCTGTGGCTGCCTCCAGGTCCTGAATGGATTCACCGTGTTTATCTTTCATAGTGATTTTGACTTTGGGAAAGAGCCAGAAGTCACGTGGTGGGTGCCACATCCAGTGAATGAAGTAGATGAAGACACAGCATGGTTTTTTGTTTCACTTGCCCAGCTTTCTGTTGTATGGCACTCGGTAGCAGTAGTCCATGATTTTGGATCGTGCCTCATAAAGACACTCATGAAAGAGGACTTCCAGGACTGCTTCAGATAGTGGCAAGAATGATGGGGTGAGTGCATTTTAACTGAGGGGGATTTTGAGGGGGGTTAATGACAGCGTGTCTTTCACTGTAATAATGGTTTTATTTAAAAACATACCACACTTTTCAGTCACAAATTGCACAATGAAAGAAACATATAATTATTAACAAAATTTTTTAAAGTTCACATAAGAAACAGGGAAAAGGGAGGCTCGTGATGCAGTCAATACACAGTTTCATGGTGTGAGTGTGGCTTTCTTGGGTGTACTGAGCTTGGGACAATTTATCAACCTGTACATTTAAAATAACAAATATAGTGCTTCGGGTATAAAAGAGCACAAATACAAAATTACAGGACTCAGTATGGTGTACAGACATGGAAAGCAACTTTTTGTAAAAAGTTGTTATACTGCAAACTGTCTGTTTATGCAGCACCTGCAGTCTGTGGTATTCCAAGCTTTGTGTCTATACCATAGTTGGGGTTCCTAGACTTTCATAGGAATTTCTCTGCAAAAGCTATCTATTGAAAGTAAATTTTCATGCTAAGTAAACAGATCCCAAACCTATAAAATAAACTCATCCTATCTAAAGTCTTGCCTTACTCTTTCTTCACTGTGTTTTGAACGGTCTGATTCTTCTTGTTGCTTAGGGGGCTATCTCTTCACTGAGAGCTGTCTTTTCCCTATTTTGCACAGCACCATGCACACCACAGACCCTAAACCAGCATCTGCTGAGTCAAGGACTTGTGAATGAGTGGGTGGGAAACCACTAATAGATTTCATTCATTCGTTTCAACTGTATCCCCCAGGGTTGATAAGACAACTGAAAGAGGGTACAGTAAAGGCACAGTATAATCCAAGTTTCCTCCTCTGAGCCCTGAGCCTCATCTTAACATTGCTATGGGACCTTCCCATCACATTTCACCATCAGGACCCAAAGAGGAAAGAGGGCTGATGAGCATCCCACTACCAAGTGCCAACAAGATGCGAGGAGGCAAAAGTTATACAACATCCTACATCAAACTGTGACCTGAACCATGGTGTTCCAGACTGCTGGCCCTCCTGGCCCATCTGCCCTTGTCTCTGACAACTCCCAATCTCCTGACATGTACCTTTGGAGTGCAAGGGCAGGGGGAAAATGGGAAGGCAGGTGATTCAAGATATCCTGTTGCTCACAGTCCCCATTAAAGGGAAGCCGCTTTACCAAATTGGTAAGTACATAATTCTATTCTCATGAATGTTGGCCTTTAGGATGGCCTAATACTTAAAAGAATCTGCATACTCCAGGTATCCACACCAAAGAGGGAAGGAAGGCATCCTCTACCTTGCAGTCAAAGTGAATAAGTGCTATGAATAAGCCACATGGGAATGATTGAAAGATGACCACAGACATTTATTTTTAGCTCTTTGCAGCAGCTTCAGAGGTGATTCAAACAAGCTGCAAACACAATAGCCCAGAGTGACCAGTCAGGGACTACAGGTAGAGAAAAGAGCCTGGAGGACTCCTGGGGATTTGGAGGCCTGGGGTCTAACCTTGCTCAGCCTGCTACCTACCAGGAAGGGGCCCAAGACTGCCAGATTTTGAATAGGGAAGGGTAGACAGCTGAGTGCATGGATGGATGGGTAGGCGGAGGGAGGGATAGATGACAAAATGGATGGATGGATGGATGAATGGATGGATGGATGGATGGATGGATGGGAGAGCAGAGAATATAGGGCTCAAGACAAGAGATGTACTAATATGGACTGAGTAGAAACTAAGCACACAGTCTTTGAAGTTAATTTTAACTTCTAGTTTGATCACTTTTCAACTGTTTAACTTGCATCTAATTTACTGAGTTAGTTTTTAATAGACATATTTTTTACATTAGAAACACAGGGGCGAGAATGCAGCCTTTTACTTATAGATTATTATAAAGGATTCAATAAGACCATGCCTATCTAGTATCTCCACAATGCCTGGTGTAAGATAAATATTCAATAAAAGTAATCACCCTTCTTCTCATTGTTGACTTTACACTGAGGTCTGCACCTCTTGGGTAGACAAACTTTGCCTTAATCTCTGCACCACAAACTCCACTTCTTCTGGCTTAAACAAAAGCAATGGGTTTCTGTATCACAGCAGAGGATTATAGCAAAGGATTGCCTGGGAGGAGAAATAAGCACTCATTAGCATCCCTTGACACATTTGCTTAGATTAGAGGCCCTGCTGGTGCCACCTGGTTGAGACAAGCCAGGCCTCTGAAAGAGCAAATCTATTTTATTACTCTCAGAGACTCCTAAAGGAGACTAAGCCTCCTCATCAGCACCCCCCTCAAAAAAGTTTTGGGAATGGGCCCCACTTCCTCCCATCCAGCCAGCTGTCTGATTTCCTAGGCTCTGACTCCAGAATGCAGTTTTCCTACTTCAGGCTAAGAAGACACCCAGTGCCACACCACCTACTCTGTTGTATAAAGGGTGGGGTCACCACAGTGATCCCAAGGCCATCAACTGA
This sequence comes from Capromys pilorides, assembly GCA_004027915.1. Taxonomy (NCBI): domain Eukaryota; kingdom Metazoa; phylum Chordata; class Mammalia; order Rodentia; family Capromyidae; genus Capromys; species Capromys pilorides. The sequence goes on from PVKN010017581.1 coordinate 4,414, forward strand.
TAAGCACCTTGTGGGCAAACGGAGGTTCCTGCTGCAGGCAGAAAGACGTGCCCACAACGATCTGGACTGCGCGGCTGCACCAACTGCTCTTGCAGCAACATCCCACGCCCTCCATGTGCTTGGTGTCCACTTGTGGGCCTCTCAGAGATAACTACAGAGCAGTTTAGTCAAAGGCATAGAACAGCAGAAAGCCTTTGCACCCGCCAAGGGACCTTTTGCACTGTCCTCCTGCCTCTCCTATCGTGCTAGAGAGAGCTGAATCCTTTCTCTGGCCAACTCTAGGATTCAAGTTCAGTTATGCCCTAGGACACCCATTGCCTGTTTCACTATAGGACCATAGAATCCTGTCTTAAAATAAGATGTGTCCTTTAGGCTATAAAGTATTGGATTTACAGGGTGAGTAAGCCCCAGGAGGCAGAAGGACTGCACGTCAGACTTTATGCTATTCAAGATTTTAGCTAGAATAGACTTTTTGGTGTTTCTGCTCTCCTCCCTCCCCCCAGGGTGATTATATGAGATGATGAATATGCTTATTTGCTTGCCTATAATAACCTTTCCACTACGTATGTGTATATTAGCGTATCATGCTGTGCACCTTAAGTACAAGCACTAAGATCTTAACAAATAAGACTCTGTCCTTAGGACAAGGCCTTTTGACAGAATCAGTGACTCTGCACCTCCTTAGGTGAGTCCTGCAGCTCCACCGCTGAAGACCTTAACAAGATGGTTAGAAGAGAAAGCTGCTCACGTACAGTCACTAAGAGTGCTGTGTACCTGGATGCAGATCTCAGCGCTTCCACTTAGAACTATGCACCATGGGAAAGTGGCTTAAGTGCGCTCTGCCTCAGTTTCCTCTCTGCAGCATGAGGATTCAATGAGTTAACATTTATGAAACATTTAGAATAGGGCTTGGTTTTTCTAAGCACGGTGCTTGCTGGCTTTTCAAAGTACATCACTTGATAGATGCCAATTCATACAAAGAATTTAAAACACGATTCGGGACCTTCTATGTGCTGTACAGGGATTATTATTCAATTTGCATCATTATTTAGGGGTTGCATTCCATGTAAACTGCTTATTTATTCTCCTATAAGTTTGGCACATCATTGGCATTAATAAGCAAGGAAATGGTATAACAAACTTTAGGGATGTGATGGTGTCAGTGAGCATTTTTTAAGCACTAGATCACAAGTTGCTCAAAAATACTGAACCTGGGTGGCATCTGAAAAGAGGCAGACCTAGATTTGGAGACCCAACTTTACTGAAAGGAAGCTTTGCTTCTCTAGCCTCAGTTTCCTCACCTGTGTGGTACAGACAGCAGGAACCCTATCTTCAGAGGTGGCACAATTCAGCAAGATGTGATAATAATTGCGCAGCCTTCCTTTATCGCTGAATGGCAACCAGAGGTCAGAAGACCAGAAATTTTTTGCCAGGTGTCCTTTGTTTCAATTTTGTGTATTAAATAACAGTCTTGTCCAGGCGGGAGAGAGAGAAATAGATATAGATATAAATATAATTATTTATGGATGCAGATATATAGATATATAGATACAGATATATAGATAGATAGAGATATAGAGACAGACCAAGAGGGAGGGAGGGAGAGAGAAGGTTGCATAAGAGAGAGACATGAATGAGGGAGCATCTGACCTCATGCCATGCAGCATACAGCAGGCACTCAGTAGATGTGGGGCCCCTTCTCTTCACCTTACCACATTCTCTCCCACTCCATGGCTGCACACATAGAAAAACTGCATGCACTGCATTGCCTCGGGTTTCATTCAAACACTACTTAAATGAGAAAAAAAGACTAAAAAAGGGGGGGTGGGCCGCTGGGGAAATAGCTCCGTGGCACAAGTGCCTGCCTCGCAAGTACAAGGTCATGAGTTTGAACCCTGGTCCCACAAAATAAATAGATAAATAAATAAATAAATAAATTTTAAAAAGCTCTTATTTGCAAACATGCCAAGAAGTTTGCTGTGAGAACAACAGTGCACACTGGGAAATTCAGTCCTGCTACGCCCAGCTTGGCTCACATATCTTATTGCATCAATCCTCATGCAGTCCTCCACATTAGCCCCTACGTGCAAAGAGACAAGAGGCCAATGCTTACCCAGGCCTGTGCAGCAGGCACATCACATGTGGTCTCTCTCGCTCATGCTTGGTCCTGGCACACAGTCCCTGAGATGTTCCCTTCTATTCCCACATCGCTTCCTTTGAATTCTATTTTTGTTGGGGTTGGGTTTGTTATTTACTTGTTTTTATTTTCCCCAAAGTATTTTCTCTTTGTTTCTGGTAGTGGAAAATGTAGGTCATTAGAAATGGAATGACACAAAAGAAGAGAAGATAGCAATCCTAAGTGACAACTCTCCCATCTGAGTACTAACCAGGCCGGGCCCTGCTTAGCTTCAGAGATCAGACGAGATCCGGCGCGTTCCTAAGCGACAACTCTTAGGGCAACGTTAACCGCAAGCTAGAGGTGAAGTCAACCCTCACCCCACACTCATAGTCCTAAAAGGGCTTCGCTTTTCTGCATAGACAGTCATGGTCCCACTAATCATAAATAGCTCTGGATGGAAAGCAGATTCTTACGCTAAAGGTACCATTTTTTGTTTTTGAGCACATACACGCTCACACGCACGCGCAGCATCCCTAATCCAGAAATCCAAAATGTCAAATATCCTCCAAATCCGAAATGTGCGGAGCACTGCTGTGACCCCCACAAGTAGAAAATTTTCTACCTGCTTTTATGTGATAGGTCCAGGAACGTGCAGGCACTCTGTAAAATTACCTTTAAGCCATGTATGTATGCCGTATGTAAAACAAACAAATTTGATGTTGTTTTCAGTCTCAGTCTCAAAATTTTGTTTATGCAAATGCTCTAAAAAGTTTAAAACCAAAATTTGAAACATTCTTGGTCTCATACATTTTATATATGCGATAGAGAACCTATAAAATACATATATGTATATATATATACATATATTATATGTTTAAAGGCATATATGTATATGTATGTACAGGATATTTAACCTGTACTACATATATTTATCTACAATTTTTATTTACTTTGGCGTTTTAGAGTCTATGATTAAGTAGATGACAATATTTCCACTAAGATAAATATTGCTAGATGATGTATATTTCGGTACACAAAGTATATCATATCACTCAAACAAAATAAAATTTCACTGAGAGTGTGAATAAAAAAAAGGAGGCATCAATAAAATATCCTCTGTGTTCTCCAGTCTCAAAACATTTGGCTAGGAAGCAAAGCCACGTCTGCCTGCGAAGCTGGCTCAGCTGACCAGGGCTGGGCTGGGTCCACCGATTCATCTTTCAAAGTCCTTGCCATGTCTGAAATAGTCTCGAGTTATCTGAGTAATGTAAAGTATGAGGAATTTCTGCGGAAAAATCAACATCTCGAAGAGGTCAAATAATGCAAAAATCTGATTCTACTTTAAGTGTGTGTATGGAATAAGGAAGGACAGTAAAATAAATTAGATTTCTCAAATGAAACTTACTAAGTAATAGTTTGTTTAATGAGACAAGCAGTGAATAGGATTACGGCGTGTTCACCAAAGGGAAAGAAAATAAAAAGTTCTCGCATCAACACACATAGCTCTCTTTCAAATCCGTTCAGAATCTGTAGATTGATCTTTCTGACGATCCCCTCTACTCCTTGTCCTTCCTTCCCTATACAACTGAGCCTGTTGTCTCTCAGTTCTAGGACCACAGCACACTCCACAGCTTCCTGGAGACCCAATGAGAACTCTATGCCACGGTCACAGAACTCGATGTAGTCCACCCAATCATTCTAATATGTAAGTGCATGGAAGGAGGCAGAGCCCAGAGCAACCAGCAGAAACAGGGCCGCTTGTGAATCTCTGATGAACGTGCCCATCCTACACGGTCCTCACGCTCTCTGGCTCTGCTTGTGAAACTGGGTGTTCCTTCCTGGTTTCTTAAAAGGCACCAAAACCACAATCAGGCTGTTGGGGGGGGGCAGGCCTAGAGGGGGCACACTCATGCAGAAGCGATACAAGAGCAGGTGGCGAGAAACAGCAAGGTCTCATTTAGAAAACGCTTTGTGAAGGAGGTATGTTCAGCGCTCTATGACACACCCACCCTAGGCCATGGATTCCTCTGTGTGCAAGAACCACAGCTGTCCACTGTATCAGCCCCCTCCATGGAATACAGAGATGACGTGTTATCACCCAGGCAGATGCCTCTGCAACCCTTTACAAAGCTATCTAGAAAATCACGGAGAATTTTGTTACTGTCCCAGTCCCTAATGTCCCTCCAAAGCATCCTGCCAGCAGCCCCGGAAGTGTCTACAAACAACCTCACGTTGCGAGGGCTTCTATGGCTTGCCAAGCGATCTGCTGAGCTCCTTGCCTACAACCCAAGCTCCGGCTCTGCCGGACTTCAGGAACAGTCTGCCCTCTTCTGGTCTCCTTGAGTCGGGGGAAGGGTAGGGCTGGGTGGGCACAGCTAGAGGAGGGCAGACCCAAGCTCCAGCCAGGATGTGTGCGCTGCTACTTTGAAATCTAGCAGCTCACAGGGGTAGATGTGGAGAAGGTAGAGATGAGTGAGACAAAGCAAAGAAAATACAAATGTAGGAGCAGCCACAGTGGCCAGTAAGGAAGACAAGTAACTGCTTGCAAGAGAAGAGTGAAAAAAGCAAATAAAATAATATAAAATAAAGAAGGGGAGAGTGCGAAACAATGACACTGGGAGATGGTGGGAGGACAAGTGGTGAACACACAGATGAAGATCGAGTTTCAGAAAGGAAAGCAGCTTCAATGCTGGAACCAGAATTCCAAAAGGAATTCCAAAAAGAAGATGGCACGTCCTCACCCATCTTCCCCACTGCAAATCCTGTGCTGAATCCTGGGATTCAGTGGGTGAGACACTGCACTAGGCACACAGGAGAGGCTGGGGGTGAGGTTGGATGTTCTGGATGTCGGGCCTAAGATGAAATCTGCCAGTCTGGCCTCCTTCTTTCACTCCCTCTTCTTATTTCAACAGGTGGTATTGCACCCCAGAGGTATCTCCTGAATCTGAGGCGTGAAGTATGGAGCCAGCCCCACGGGCCTTCCACACACCCACCCTGCATTTTCCTCACTGAGCCAACAGTACTTGCTTCTGACCAGCCTGCTCCCCGCACCCAGTAGGATACAGAACCCAGAAAGAACTCCTAATTGTATTTCAGCCTGTACACCTCCCTATGGACTCCAACAGTTCCAAGGTGGTGCCTCTGAGTGCCCTTCTCAACCAACAATCTCTCTCCACCCTCTCCCCACAAATGAGAGACTGAGTCTCCCTGTTATCCACACAGCAAGGTGAAATGCCATCACATATGTCTCAGGCTGGCTGAACCCACAAGCATAAAGCTGTGCTCTGGCAAAGAGGGTCGCGTCAACTGTAATAAGTTAGATCTGCAGGAAGCACATATACCAAGACAGTCTTCAGTGAGGGCTCCCAAAGTGACAAATGACAAAGACAGCATTCAGTTCTTAAAGGTCTGTAAATCACCTCCCTGTCTGACATCCCTCAGGCTACACAAATCCCTGCACGTAAGGGGCACGGACGGTGAGGATGCAGACACACAACCCACCACACTGTAGAGCCAAGACCCTAGTGCAGGGCTGGGGACTCTGACCTCCTGCATGTAGCAAGGCAGCCTGCACAAGATAAAGGCATCTCCAGAAAAGATGAGGCCTGGGTAGGAAAACAAGTCAGGAGGTCCCCATTCTGCCAATCAAATGATCCAGAAGATCTAGGGAAGACAGTTTCACACCCAAAGAGGGAACTCCAATCACGATACCCATAGCAACATGGATTGAAATACAGATGCGAAAGGAAGCAGCCAAACAAGCAGAAGGGACAGACAGTCCGCTAGAAGGGACCCTGCCCTGAAACTGGAAGTGGGAGGAGGTAAAGTCAAGAGATCACAGGAGAGGAAGGTTGGGGTCCTCTCCAGAAGGAAGTGCAAGCAGGAGGCTCAGACAACCAGAGAGAACCGAGACGCTAAGTAAGAGCAGGACCCAAGACAATCTTGATGCAGGCATATGATGGGGAACTCTGGAACTCATCCCAGACCCTCTCCGACCCAAGCAAAGACAGGAGTCAGCTGTCTAAGCCCAACTCCGCAAAGACCAGAAGGCGGCTGCCTGGAGAACTACCCGGAATCCGCGGCTGAGGATCCGGCATGATCCGCGTACTCCGCGAGACACCCACACTCACACGCTGAGAGCAAGTCGCGTGCCCAGCAAGAGTGACGGGGAACAAGAACCTAAGGGGGCTTCAGGAACCACAAAGCGCGTCCTCCTCGGGAGATAACTTCCTCAGACCCTAAGGGGGCCCTTGGACTCTGGGCCGGGCAGCGCAAGACCCTGAGTCTCCGGGGGCGCAGAGGCGCTTATGGGTCGGGCAGGCTGGCGGATGCCCGCGGCTCCAAGGCCAGGGGGCGTGGGTTGGCGCTGCCGCCTCCCGTCCTCTCATCTTCCCGTCCTCCCAACCGGGTGCGCGCCGAAAGGGCATCTTACCAGCGCCCGGGCGGGCAGTGCCCCGCGACCGGCAGGCTGCTGCGCCCGGGCTTCTCTAGGGCCGCCTCCCCGCGCCCGCGCCGGGGGCCCCCGTCCTCCTCCTCGGCCGTCGCCGCCTCCTCCGCCGGCTGCAGGCGGCTCGGCTGGCAGGTCCCGGCGCTCGCGGCGCGGAGCCGGGGCCGGGGGTAGCTGCTCGGCGCCGCCGCCCGCTGCGCTCCCGCGGCGCTCGCCAGCCCCAGAGTCGAGGCTGCTGAAATTCCACACGACAAGCGTCTGCAGCAGCAGCACGGTGAGCGCCGCGAGCAGCGCCGAGTGCGAGCGCCGGGCCAGCCTCCGGGCGCACGGCGCCGCCACCATCTTCCGAGCCGGCGGGCGGGCGAGGAGCAAGGGGACGCGGGGACCCTGGCGCGCTCGGGCCGCCCCCGCGCTCCCCGCGGCTCTCGCCGCCGCAGCTGCGGCTCGGGCTCCGGCTCAGGCCCGCCGCCGCCTCAGCTCGCCGCTGCTACTCCTCCTCCTCCTCCTCCTTCGCAGCCGCCGCCGCCGCCTCCACCGCCGCGGCGCGGAGTTTTCAGACGGGCAGGGACCCGGACGTCACCAGGAGGAGGGGACGGCGGGAGGCGGGAGCGGCGAGGCGGCAGCGGGCGCAGGCGGGCGGGCGCGGGGACCTGGAGCCCAGAGAGGCTAGAGGGCGGGGCGCGGGCCGGCAGGTCCCACAGCCCTCAGTCCCCAGGGTCGGAGGTGGGCATTTGTGGAGCGGCTGAGGACCCCGACTGGGGGCGGAGGGCGGGGCCGGGGGCGGAGCCGAAGGAGGAAGGGGTAGGAAGGAAAGGAAAGTGTTGGGCAGATTACAGCAGACAGACACCCCGGTTCCAGAGGGAAAATGGGGTGTAGGTGGAGGGGAGGGCAGAAGACCTAATTCCATGGGCGGAGAAACAGACGCTGACCAGAAAATCAGGAGATCTTGGAGCGAGGGCGGGCCCGCTCAAATGCAAAAAGAGGGGCCTCGAGAGCCTGTGTTCCAAGTAGAATGGAGCCAGGGCATAGAGGGGTGCGAGAGGCGCCTGGCCGAGGCTCTCGGACCGGGACCTGCTGCGGACCGACTGGCGGGTGGAGACCGAGGGACACTGCTCAGCAGTGGCGGAGCCAAGGGAAGGTCCCAGCTCGGGCAGCCGAGTATCTGGATGCCTGGCTTGAAGGCACAGGGAGGAGGCTTTGCGTTCGCTTCAGGGTTAATCAGCAGCGCGGTGAGTGAGTCCTGAGTCACACGCCCCTCTTTGCCCAGTGCCAGCGATGTACTAAGTGTTCTCTGAATCACTTCTCTGATCCCCAAGGACTCACAAACCAGAGAACTCCAAGTGCAGTTGGCCAGTCAGTGACAGAGGGAGTTTCTCCACCTCCACAGGCAGCAAGCCCCAGAGTCTGGCCTGGATGGAGCTGCCTGCCTCTTGGCCTCTTTAGCTGTCCATCCCGTGGTCGCTTTGGTGGCTGCAGAGGGCTCAAGTCTTGTGAATGGTCTAGCTTTGCAGAAGAGTTGTTTCCCACACGGGCTGTCATGTCTGGTGACCTTGAGATGCCAGTGCCCCCCTGGCCCTGAGCTTCCTCTTTCCACCAAGAAAGTCTGGACCGAATGATCCCCACAAGCTCCAGTTCCATCCCCAGCCCTCTCTGACTCAGCCCGTCTGGTTGCTCCCTCGCTTGTCTCCTGGCCCAGCGCCCCCCACGCAGCAGCACTGAATGATGAGCCCATGTAGGGTCTCCTCCACGCTTAGCCCTATGGGACTGCAGCAGCAGATCAAATCCAACTTGTGACTTGGGGCATCTTGTCCACTGCTTCTTCACTTGATCCTGTTTTCCAAAGGGAAGAAAGTGGGCTATACTGAGAATACATCAGCGAATGGGGTAGGCAGTGGCAAAAGAAAGATCCTTCCATCCACTCCACAAGTGCTCATGAGCACATACCTAATGTGTGAGACACCAGGCCAGGGCTAGGTACCAGGTGAGGAACACTTAAGTCTTACCTTCACCAGGCTCTTGGATGCAGAGAAGCCAGCTGCAGATGAAGGTTGTTAGAAGGTAGCAGGTTCTAGTTCCCTACAGAGATGTGCAGAAAGCACTCCTGTTGCACAGGAGTAGGGACTAGGGCCCTTGTGCAGAGTTACATCCTCAGCCGTTTTTATTGTTTATTTTGAGACAAGCCCTTGCTAAGTTACCAAGTAGCATAGGTAGGTTCCAACTGGGGATTTTCCTGCCTCAGTCTTCCAGACTGCTGGAATTACAGGAATGTATCACCATGCCCAGCTAAAAAATGTTTTTTGGACTCGAGAAATTAACCAGCCTGTCTCCATGAACTAAAGGTAAAAATGCCAACTAGTAGAGATTCTAAACCCTAGACTGGATTCAGTATTAGGGACATCTACAGCCCAGCCAGCTACATGATCACACATGTAGCTTCCCTTTGGGCCCAGCATACCTAGCCAACAATGAAGGTGCAGAACAGAGTCAAGCTTCTAGGGCCACTGCTTTCCTGGTATCTCTTGATCACTTGGGAATATTGTGGCTTCAAGTAATAAAACACCAAGTCCATGTTACAAACAGGCTTTAGTGGATAATGTAACTGAACATTTCACTGTAAAGGCTTCAGGTGAGGCTTAATCCCACAACTCAGAGCTATCGACTAGGAATCCTTGTCTTCCATCTGTCCTCTCTGTTGCCCATAAAGCCTCCACCATAAGGGGGCATCGCAAGATGCCTGGTCTCAGCTAATGAATGGCTGGTATTTTTTTCCTGTTTGTATCCCAGGCAAAAAAATATTGCTGTTTCTCAGGATTCTCCTTAAAGGTTCACAGATTCTCTGAGATCAAAACATCTTTAGGTACTAGAGCACTCCTAAACCAGTCACTTTGGCCAGAAAGATAAAATGTGCTACTTAGGTTGGCCAAGTTCACACTGGGTGAAGCCAGAGTACCCTAAAGGGACTAATGACCTATGAGACAAAGTGGCTGCTACAGGGAGGCTGATCCCCCTCCACCACCTATCCCATGAGGCTCCACACCCATAGGTGCATGAACTCCCCTAGTGGGAGTTAAATTTCTTTAGTGTTGAATGAGTGGTTGAATGAGGTGGTCCCAAGAGCCACACGTGCCCTCTGCTTCCATGCCTAGCTGGAGCTGCCAGTCCCACTGTCTTCCCCTAGCCCATCTTTGCTTGGAGTCCTGTTCCTCTCCCACCTAAACAGGAAAGATATAAGGTCCTCATGACTCATTTAACCACAGACCTTCCAGGCCTTATCTCTGATTCTACTCCCTCAGGACCCTGGGCTTCAGGAATGAGGTTAAGATCTGGAGCCTCAAGTCCCTGGAGAAAGAGCCATATTTGTTTATCTCAACTCATAAAAAGCCATGAAAGAAAGAGGTTTAAAAGCTCCATGAAGGTTATGAATACTGTGAACAGTGTATGTGAGGCTTTTTCAGATGAAAAAACCACCCAAGATAGATGATCAGGAGGCAAGATCCAGGGTTCAACGGGGTTCATCTTCCTGGCCCTCTTTGAAAAACAATCCAAGCATCTCCCAGTGGCAAGTGCAGTGAATATGACACTGGAGGGCACATGGCTTGTGATGAGGGAGGGGTGCCCTGGGTGTGTCCACAATAACTGTTTCCATAGTAGGGAGTACCTTGGTCTGGGGAGAGCTGGAATCCCAGGGAGCAGCAGGTACAGGGGCATCATAAATTTGCAGGAGCAGTCTCTCAGTATTAGGAAGGCTCCAGCCTTCACTGGGTGCAGAGTGAGGCCCAGGACTTGTTGCATAGACACAGCAGGAAGTACAGCCCAAGACTCTCGCAGCCAACCTGGCCCCAGCAGTATCTTCAGGATTTTGAAAGCTCATGCGTACAGCCATTCAACAAAGATGTATGGGACCCTATTATGTGCCATGCACCATGCTGGGCAAGCAAAATACAGGGATGAAAATGATTCCCTGAGGAAGATTTCTTTGCAGATTTGATTCTTATGCTCACTTGGTGGAGAGCAAGAGCTGTAAAGAAGGTCCAGCTGATTTGTGGAATTTGCTCCCCACCCCAACTGCCAGATCTCGCCTGGGGAGGAAAGAATAAGTCACTGAACAAGTGATTTCGACCTGATGGATGTGTGCAGCTCTAAGCTCAGACTACAGGGGTCTCAGAAAAAGCAGAAGGTGCTTGCCCTTAAGGAGCTGCCTAGTAGGTCAGGAGACAAGAGAGTGACATGGACGGCAGTGGCAGGGCCAGTGTGCCAAGGAGTAAGAGCTACATCACCAGTCTATATTCCAGTTCTGCGGCTCCTCCATAGAGACTTTTAGCATCACTTGTTAACTTTCCTGTGTCTCAGTTTCTTCATCTAGAAAATGAGGCTGAATAACAGAGCCTTTGTCCTGTTCCTTGGAGGATTCAGTGTGACAGCCCACATATAGTTTTCCATTCAAACTTGCACAGTGTAAATGTTCAGTAATTGTCAGAGGTTATTCATTTTATTAATAACAGGGGCATTTCCCAATGATTAGTGCACAAAGGTATCAGAGTGATCAAGGACGGCCCTCTGGAAGGAGAAGCACTCACTCTAGATCTTGGCCTTGGCGGGAGAGTGCAGGTGCCCTCACGCCAGGGCCCTGTCTTCCCCATCTCTGAGTGCATGGCCTTCTACAGCATGGGCTGAACGTGAACACTACTTGTAGATGGAGAGGCCAGTAGAAGAGGCAGGGGCTCCTGACAACTGGAGTGCTCAGGGGCCACCACAGACACCGTCCCTGCTCCTTTTTCTATATGTGATTTTTTTAAGCAGTTTATTCAACATTTCTGTCCCTCCTTTTCTCCACTGGAAATAAGGGAAGATCTGGAGATCTAAGTGCAGGAGAATAAGATCTCTGTCTGAAAACTGTGTGGGGGAGGGCAGGGTAGTACAGCTAACAGGGTGTCATCCATTTTATATGCAGAAGGTCATTGGCCAATAGAGGTATGGAAGCCTAATCTCCTGCTGATCTGTAAAGAAATGCTCCTGGCCTGGCCTGGCCTGGCCTGAGGCCCCAGGCCTGTAATCCCAGCACACTGGGAGGCTGAGTAGAAGGGCCACAAATTTGAGCCCAGCTGGGGAAATAGATCACTACAAAAACCCTGAGTTCAGTTCCCAGACTAGAAAGAAAAAAAGGAAGGAAGAAAGGGAATGAAAGAGGGAGCTAGTGACAGATAGAAAGAGGGAGGAAGGAAAGTGAAAAGAAGGGAGACAGAAAGATAGGTGCCCCCTCCTCTGAGGCCAAGTTGCTGCGGGGTAACCAGACGAATGCACCAGGGCCACCAGAGAACTAGAGCTTGACATACATGTCTGTAAATTTAAATAAACTTCAGACGAAGAGTAAATTTAGTGCAATGTATTCTTTCTTCTTCTTTTTAAAATCTCAATCAAGTGTCTGTTTGTGATTGGTTTATTGGAGTCTGTTGTGACCCAAACTTGACCCTTTGCCCTGACTTAAAAGAACTTTATAAAACTCCCCTTCAGTTTCACTTCTGCGTGAAGACTGACCTCCTAGACAGGTGGCTCACCTGTTTCTGAGCATCTGCGCAGAACGCCTGCGCCCCACCCTAGGAATTCTGGTCTGCCACAGGTGCCTGCTCGCTCCAGCACTCCAGGGAACGCCAAGGTGGAGAAGCCTGGATGGCAAAGGTTCGCGCAGTCCCTGCCGGCACCCCAGCTATGCTCAGGCCCCGCCTGGCCCTCGCCCCTGCTCACCCAAGGGAAGGAAGCGGCCTCTGATCGGCCGGCAGGTGCGGACCCCTACCCCAGCCCCGACTCCCTGCCGCGCCTGCGCCACCGCAGGCGTTCAGGCGAGTCACCTACCCAGTGGATCAGCAGAGGGAGCTCTAGGTAGCAAACAACTTTTCCTCTGACCGCAGTTTCCTGTGGAAAAGAGCTGCGCACGGTGAGGAAAAGCTGGCAGGGATCTCAGGCGGAGCTACCCTGTATGCCAGAAGGGCACGTCCCGATTTGCCGGGATGGGGTGGTTGCAGGGCGCTGGAGCGGGGAGGAGGAAGGAAGAGACCCCAGATGCAAAAACTCAGAAACTACAAGATTGCATCAGAGACATCTGATTTTTTGAACCACACCTAGAGTTAGAGAGATCTCCAGCTTGACGGGATCCTCTAGTCCCTCTGATGCGTGGAAATGGACGCGCCCGGACCCACATCTCAAGTTAGATGGGCAGATAGTTTCCTCTTTGCCTTCCAAACTTCTGTTGAGGTCACTGGCAGACACAGC
>PVKN010017582.1:0-17262 GCA_004027915.1 Capromys pilorides
TAGTTTTTACTATCAATGGGAAAACTAGAGAGTTCTCAACATTGCCTGTCACAAGCATTCTCCTCACTCTCTCTCAACCAAGGCCGAAATCAATGCCTACTGCATGGTTTTCATGTCATACATTAACTTTTCTTCTTTGTAAATTTATGTAAATGTATTCTATTGTATCTACACTTCTGTGTGGAAAGGCTTTTGATTAATTTAATCTTTGGAAGATCCATTCATTTGTCTTGTAGAGGTGGAATTCCTTCGTTCTCATTGCTGTATTTCCGTCTATTGTGCGAACACACCATAATTGATTTTTCTGTTCCAATCATGATGGACATTTAGATTATTTTTACCTTTTTACTATGAAATATTGTGTCTATGTGAACATTTTTGAAAATGTAGGTTCTGTGCATAATTTGGTGCACAATGTGGCAAGTGGTGCTCTGAAGTTTGCCGTAGAATCTGAGTTAAAAAGTATGGCAAGTTCAGCTTTAGAAGACATTGCCTAGCAGTGTGCCAAAGTAGATGTTCCACACTACATTTTGAGCAGAAATAGAGGCATTGTAAGCATCAGTATCCTTTGTTCTTATTCTCCCTCATAATTCCTCTCTCTCTCCCTTTCTCCTCATCTCCCAATCTCCTTCATTTTTTATCTTTCCTATTGTTGTGGTATATCATGGTGTCACATTGTTCTTTCATTTATATTTGTATTTGTATTTCTCCACTTACCAATAAGTTTCAGGCTATTTATTCTTTAGTCCTTTTAAAAATATCCTTTGCTTTTCTCTTTACAGATTTGTAAGAATTCTGTACATGTTGTAAATGACAGTCCTGTTTTAGAAATATATGTTGGAGAACACCCCCAAAAATTCAGTTTTTCTTTCACTAAGTTCCTTCAAATGTTAATGGATTACTACACATATCCTCTTTCTTTCACCTAAGTAGATCAATCCACAGTGATATCTCTATGAATTTACAATTGAAATTTTATTGATGCCCAAATGTTTTCAATATTTTTAAAGCCTAGAGTGTCCTGGTTAAGAAAACAGCATCTGTCTCCAAAGCTGTGGATATTTTTTCTAAGCTTTTTACTTCAGCTTAAGGGCAAAAAGTATGTCAATTGTATTACCAGATTCTTCAGGGTTATAGGTATCCATGTGGATCCTGGCTTTCCTTAGCATTTGTTACTGAGGTTAAATCCTTGAGATAAATCAACAAAAATAAAGGAAAAGATGTTTGGTCTCATCTTTAGGAAGTTTCAGTCCCAGAGAAAATGTCTCTGTTGCTTTAGACTCATGGTAACAGAATGACTTATGGAGAGAGCACATGGTGGAGGAGGATATTCTACTGATGTTGGATACAATAATTTAGATGAATTATCCATATGATCAGCTCGGGAACTCCCTAGGCTACCATGAAAGTATACATCTGGGTGAGTCATGACTTTGGTTACACTGCCTGATCCCTATTGCCATACTCTTTGGCTCCATTATTTTGCTATGTTTCCCAGTCACTGATACCAAGTCGTTTTGTTCCTCAATATCCTTCACTCCGGTTGGTCTTGTGTTGGAGGTAGCATGGGCTAAATTCCCTGAGGCCAAATAAACCTTTATATTTGTGTCAGGCACTTCGTCTAATGAAAGGAAAGCCAGATATTATAGGAAGTTGGTAGCAGGAGTGAAGCCAATCATTATGAAAATGCATGAACATTTGGTGGGGAAGGCTTTGGTACTAAATTGAAGGAAGATTATGGAAAGCTTCAGAGAATTAGGCTGGAGCATTCATAGAATATTGCAAGCAGAGCTCGATTCCCTTTGGGACCCAGGAGGCCAGAATGCTGTAGGAATCTACATAGCAGAGATAAGGCTTAGCATATTTTAATTGGACACAAGGACTAAATTTGTCTATATTTACAAGCAGGCTGAATGTCATGTACTTTACTCTCAGGAAAAAGAAAATAGTCTGGGGTTTTCTCGGGTTTTAAGACTTTGTTTGAGATTAAGAGCAGCAGACTGATTAATATGGTGTAGGAAATTTTAAAACAGTCAGTAGTTTAGGCTTCTCTGCCTTTAGCCAGACTTGTGTGAGAATTGAGGGAAAAAATCAGAGTAGAATGATTCAGAAGTCTTAAATTATGTCCCAGAAAGAACTACTTGTAAAGTTTGGGCCAAAGTAAATGTGATTGCTGGGAAGTTTATCACTAATAAAAAGAAACAAATTAGTGTGTCCAGACATTGTACTGAATCCTCTGAAAATATAAGCTGAAAATGATTTCCTCTTTTCATCTGTGGATAGCAGATTCTTTAGTCTAAAGACAGGGAAGTTGGCTTCTATAGCTGGAAACTGAACTGGAGATAAAGCAAGCAACCCAGGTTCCATGATCACAAGTGACATTATACTCCTAAAGATCTACCTTTTTCCCATTCTACTCCACTCCTTAACCTCTCACCACCTCTTAAACACACAAAAATAGATATAAATCCTTTGGAGGACATTTTATTTATTTATTTATTTATTTATTTATTTATTTATCATCATCATCATCATTTTAAATATTTTAAATTTACTTATATAATTAGTATGGTGTCTTGCTGAATAGCTTGGTCTTATAGTGATCCTACTGTCTCAGCCTCAGCAGTGCTGGGATTACAAGCATGCACTGTCATGTCATGCCTGGTTTCAGGTGGCCAGCTTGGTGTGCTCAGGGTGGGCCAGTATGGCAGGCAGTACATGGGATCAAACCCAGATCTTTGCACTTTCCAGGCAATCACTTAGACAACTGAGCTATCTCCCCTGCCCTGAAATACATTTTAGATGTAAAAAATTGCATACAGTAAATTTTTGGATACAATGCAGATATATTACTTGGCTTTTTAAGGTTTAAATATTTCTCTTTGATTTCATTCTTAAGATTTACATATTTTTCTTTTGCTTTATTTGATCATTTTAGGTATTTTAGTATGGGTATTTTACAATGACTGAAATACCAAATTTTACAAGGTAAATTTGGACTTAAGGAGGAAAATATTTTAAAATTTTCACCATGTCAGTTGTCCATGCAAACAGAATGGTTTACAGATATTAACATTTAGTCCAACCATTTTGAAAGTAATATTTTTCCTGTGTTTATTTCTTAGTTCCTATGGTTATGGGTTTGCCTAGATACCATGACTGTGTAGTTTCTTGTAATCTCCCATTTTTAAGACCTGAGGACATTTGCCTTGATTCAATAAATTTTCTACTAGAAGAAGAAAATCCAGTAATAAAAAGAAAATAATGACTGGCTTGATTCACATGAGAATAGAACTTTATAGGGGATGAGGGAAAGCGAATGGTGTAATATCATCTTCTGGGTATAATTGTACATAAATAAACTATGTGGTAAGTAAATGAGCTAGACTAAACAGTCTTCTCCTTTTCATGTGTCCCAGGACGAACCATTCTACCTACACTGGGACAAAGCCTTCCTGAAGCAACGCCCAAATATTTATTTTCAAATTATGAAGATTTGAACTCTTTGACATTTTCTACAAACTCAGAGCATTCATTTAAACCCAACTGCTCACTTCTGCCTTTTAATTTTTTCACACTGTAATTTAACACTAGAGTTACTTTTCTGATGTATTTGGTATGAATATATTGCAGTCCATAAATGTTTCAAATGTTCAACAAGCTCTTATCCCTCATCATTTATCTGTGAGTACCCTTTAGAAAAGAACAAAATGATCTTCATTTTTTTTGGTTTGTACAATTTAAATCTTACAAACGTGCAGTTATGTAAGTGTAAGATGAAAGGCGTCTCTCATTGCAAGTTGCTAATCCTCCTACTGGGGGATTATAAACTTCCATGCTGCTGTAAAGTGTCTCTGTCCACCAGGGTCTTATAACTGACTAGAAGATTGAAGGCTATTTTTTTTTTCTTTGTATATATGTTTGAATCATGGGAGCCCATTAGGAAAATCCAGCTTCACTGGAATTAGGAGAAAATATACCCTTTGTTCAACTTGAATATTACATTTCCCATTCACATATAATTGCTTATATAATTTTCCATCTCCCACAACCCAAATAAAAAAGGTTTTATATGCTATAGCTATAAATTTCAAAAGACAATGTCAAAACATTCAGTACAACAGAACTTTCTTATCGCTCTTGGCAGGCTCTCCGCTCCAGTCTGGTAGCGGGAGAAAAGGGCTTAATTATAGCAGTTTCATATTACAGTAACCTATGTGCTTACCACATGTTGCAGAGTTAATAGAGAGGAAAAATGTGGATCTTTTTTCTCTCTGTTTATTTTTCCAAGATGTTTGGGAAAGGGAGTTGGGTGATGGGGGTGTATCATTGCCTTTAGGGGTACCCCTTTGTAATCACTGAGGTTGGGTGAAAACGAACTGTAATAAAATTTAAAGCATCCCTATCCTGTGTGTGCTGTATTTAGTGGATTTTTCAGTAGGCTTCAAGTCATTCTCTAAGCCAATACATTTATGAGCTTCTAGGTGAAGGGTAGTTTTCCAGAGCCTGAGTTAGAAAACAGTGAAGGAAGTTGAAGAAGAGAAGGAGCAACCTCTTTTTTTTTTTTTTTTTTTTTCTGGTGACTCCACAGAGCAATGACTGTGAAGATGTCAGTAGCGTTATTTAATGAAGGCTTGGCTGAAAACTGCTTCACTACTATAGCTTGTCATTTACCTAAAACTTTTAATAAGAAAAGTAATGAGAGAGAGAGAGAGAGAGAGAGAGAGAGAGAGAGAGAGAGAGAGAGAGAGAGATAACAGTATCTTTTCACCATGACTCAACTCAGGGAAAGTCAGCTGGTTCTAGGTTGAGTTCCTTCCTGATGTGCATGGTATGGGACCTTACTCAGGTCCCTTTATCACCCTGGATCTTGGTTTAGATGATGTTTAAATAATGGAGAAAGATTAAGGATTTTTAATTTCTTTTTTGTCACTGAAGTCTCCTCTACTTCTACTACTGGTTCTAGTATCAGAAAGTGTCTAGCAGAAGTTGGGTCCCTGCCTGATAAGCAGGGATGATGCCTACACCAGACAGACTGGCTCCTATCTGCAACATGGGCAAGAGGACATGTGTAGATTGATGTCCTACCTCTGGAAGAAATTCTGTTTTAAATATGGTATAACGATGTGCCTGGCTCAGAAACCAAGCAATAGAAGACCAGTTCCTAGGAGAAAAGTCAGGCTGACTAATGATGGAAACAAATTTGGGGTCAAGGAGTGTAGGCTGTTAAAATCACCCATTCCCATTCCGGAGGCAGTCTTATAGATCTAAAATCTGCTGACTTCAGAGTGATGGGTATTAGTGGCTGACAAGCTAATTCCTTTCATTTCTAGCTATGTGTTATTTCAGTTTTATTAAGGGTGACCTGGTACCGAAGGCCAGCCATGCCACTGCCCTTGTTTAATAGTGTTCATGAAATTATGAATCAAGCCACCCGGTTCAGAAAGCTTCCTGAGATTTTAAGATGCTAGAATGTCATCTACTCATATTAGTTACAGTCTTAAAGAAAATTAGAAAGAAAAAAAAAATGAAAGATAGATTCAAGAAGCAGGGAAGGAAGACTGTGTATGACAAAAGGAAAAGCTCTGAACTTCGCATTGGGGGATTTAAATTAAGCCCCAGTTTCAGTTCACTGCAGTGCCTCTCTGTCCCTGTCCCCATTTGTAGCTTCTCTCGCTTTTACTCTCTTCTACATGCTTTATACCATGGATAAAGCAGTAGACAACAGAGAAATATTTCTATCCCCATAGGAATGGCCTTGGGGTGGGAATAACTGGCAAAAATGAACACAGAATAACAAGGTGATCGATAGTCCCAGAGTGTAGCCCTGGATCTTGGAAAATTGCCACTGTGGAGGAGGATTACTGAGTTCTCCATATTCCCATTGCAATTGAATTTAGACTCTTAGGGGAGAAAGGCAAGGCTTCCTAGAGGAAGCTGCATATAAAGGGAGGGCCACAGTACAGAGAGGAGCTAGTGGCAGCTTTCAAAACCAATCAGAATCATAGACACCACTTAAACATTTGGTGACTGCGCTTCATGTGGTTGTTTTTGGGGACTCAGCTGTGTGTACTTATTTGTGGAGCCAGCATTTAGCAGCTTAATTATTTGTCTTAATACATTTTGAATCCTTGTTTTCTTCTTTCACATTTGGGGCAAGAGTTTTAACATTTACGAACCTCTTAGATGCTCTGTTCTTTCTTAGATGCAGGTCTAAAAGGAAGCTGCCAGTATTCTTGCTCTATATAATCAGTTTTTCATTTGTGCAAAAATAACGACAGTATCACTATTCAACTTTTGACTGCAGAGGCCAGGAATTGTATCAATATGTTCTGTATTTTAAATATATAATCTTGTTTAATGTTCAACAGCCATGTAAATTAGTTCCTATATTACAGACTTGAAAGCTAAGTTATAGTTTTAAGGTAGATGAAGTAATATCTACAAAGGAATGAGATAGGGTGTGTTGAAATGTGACCAGACATTTCTGAATACTTAATTCCACTCACTGAAAATTTCTACAGCTTAATCAGTTATTTGACTTTTCACTAATGCCAAAAAATGGAAAATTAATGTGTCTTATAAGGCAGACTTTTAGACTAGTGTCTTATACTTAGTAGAAATATATATTATGTATACTATGTAAATTATATACATGTGTCTCTAGTTTAATAAAACTGTATAGAAATGATAGATATGTGATCTTTTCAGATATATTTATATTTATAATGTGAGCAGATCTAGAGATAGATGTAATTATGAATTTTATGGATCTAGTCCAGTATCATATAACATGTTGGGCAAAAATAGACAACATATATTATGAGGGCCTCATAGATTTTAATGGAGATGAAAAATTCTTATAGCCTAGCAACCTGAGGGGTGTCCAAACACTATAGTTGAATTCATTATGCACATATTTTGGCGATGCTGTTATGAAAAATCTACAGTCTTTCCAGCATAAACAATTATGCATGATATATAAAGTTTGAAAATAATGAACAACGGCAAATGCCTATGTGTTGGTTCATGTGTTTACTATTCTAAATTAATTATAATTGTTGTTTTAGAGTGTACTCTGATTTATTAAAATTTTGACTATGAAATAATGTGCTCTTGTAGCAGCCTCAACATCCCGTGTTTATCAGAACTCTTGGTTATATGAGGTGATTACATACAGTGATTGAGCTATACTCTCTCGACTTGTGTCTGTACACTATATGATATTCACAAACTGGTAAGAAGCTTAGGAACACACTTTCAAGAACACATCCTACTAATTAAATGGCAGGTGATGATATACATTCTAAATTTTATTGTACATAAGCTGATCTTTTCTTTAGACTTGGAGCTTTGGTTTTGAATTTAAAATTCAGGTGTCCATGAACTCCAGCTGTATGACTTTTCCAAATCTTTTCAAAATCTCTGCATTCCATCTTTTCATCAGAAAATGGAATTAGTTACACCATGTAGGTACTGCATAGAATTGTAACTGATGGATCATATACCACATGCTGTTTTTGTGGTCAGCAGACACCAGATAGACACCTGCAGGTGTGAAATTCAGTCCTCGTGTGTGAAATTAGGTCCTAGTGAGTGTATAGGCAAGCTTGAATGGAAAAAATAGACACATGGGAATTCTGTGGGAGGAGTGTGGATAAAAAAAAAAGTGGAGGAGGAGAAAAGGTATAATTATTTTCTTTTTCTGGTATGAGTTGTTCCCTCTGTAGTTATGTATTTCTAACAATTGGAGCTTTCTTCAATGATAACTCTTATGGCTAAGGAGGCAGGGAGCAATGAATCATCTCTGTTATTCCTCTTACCTTCACTGACAATTAATCTGTACTTTCCTCCCAAACTGTACCTCTTCCAGCTCTTCTGACTCAGGAATGCTTTTCCAAAATGAAGTCTGAATCCCAGGAATACAAAGTCTCAGTGTGATTCAGTCCCCTCTTTCCATTTTCTGCCACTGTTATGGTTTCCATGGAGGAGTTGATCAATAAATAATGGCAAATTCAATGTAGAGTATTTTTCTAAGCTCTTACTTCTAAAATTATCTCTGACATCAATTTGATGCCAGCATCACAGGTATTCTCTGCTTAAACCGTGCTTTCCTTGACCCTATGTCGTTTGGTCCTGATTATAAATTAAGCATCTGGGTTTTCAGTTAACTCAGCTGATCATTACTTGAGATTCATAACAATGGTTCTTTGTGATTTATACTCTGTTATAAATTTTCCAGAATAACTTTTGTCTTATTAAATATCTTTGTTGCTAAGACAAAATATCTGAGATCATATGTTTTTGGGAATAGAAGAACATTAGTTGGCTTGGTATTTTGGAGAATGGAATTCCAAGATGGGTCATCTCCTCCTGCATTCTCCTGACTGTCTCACGTTATGGCAGTGATGCGGAAATTGAAAAGGCTCGTGTAGAATGACAGAGGGAGCTCAGCTGACTTTCTTTACAACAGCACTCTCTCATGAAACTTCTTGAGATTACTATTAGTCCATTGCAACAGTAGAGTCCCGTAAGCTAAATGCATAGCACTATGTTTCACTTTGTAAATTTTCCACAACCTTGTAACATAGCCACACGAAGGATCAAATGTATGACCTGATTGTTCCTGAATTTTAGAAGAAGATACAATGGAGAAAAGTATGTGACTGCACCATACTCGCTTTCATTATCTTTTAAAAATAACTTTCTATAACATAGGTAGTTGAGCTTAACATCAATGTCTTTCTGAAAATCAAATGCCTTACACCTAATGTGGAACTAGTATTTTCTACCAATCATCAATATTCTAATAAATCTCTATAGAATGCGATAAAAATAATTGCACATTTTTATACAGCGATTTAGAAATCTAACCATATACAAAATTGTAGCAGGTCAATCTTATTGCATTTTTCCTAGTCTCTTATTCACTTTTGTTACCTTTTTTGTTTTTATAAAACAAACATTTATCTGAGAGTATAGCAATAATTGAAGTGACATTAGAAACAGCATACATATAAAAAACCAGAATGACAGGCATTCCAAGCATGGTTTTAACATTACACACTGCTATCCTCAGTGTCAAAAACTAAGCTTCTCTTCTGGAGGGCTAACAACTTAAGCTTGCAGACCAAAAAATTACAGAAGAAAGAAGGACTATAAGGATAGCCAATATTTTGGTCCTAGACCTTCAAGGTCAGTGAGTGTTCAGGACATAAGAGAACTTGCATTGTAACATCCTATAACTCAGTGTGTTCCAAATTTTCTGTTCAAGGAGATTATGGGCTACAGAGGAAAGGAATCAATGATGTAATCTAGCCTAAGGAGAGTCATCTAGAGAGAAAACATTCTCTCAGGCTTTCACAGAGTGCAAACTGGTGAAACAATGGCCATGACTTATCCAGAGGCTGACACTGACCAAAGTTCTACAAAATGCTGTAGATGGTTTCAAGGTGACTCCTGAGGAGATTTTACAGACCTTGTCAGATACAAAAGTTGTACTTTTTGTTATTTAGGTCTTTCTTTAACTTGGTCTTAACCATCCAGCAGAAATGTTTAACCACGAGGCATAAAAAGTAAAATCAGATAAGTATGCTAAGTTTTAAAGTACTGAAGTCAACGGCTTCTGACACTTCCAGTTCTGCAGAAAACCTACTACTATTATGGAATATTGGACTATGTGTACAATTACATTCTCTGAGCTCAATGAGAAGATATATTTGTACCAGCAGTGTCTAGAAAAGTTATCATGTCTGCATGTTGTACTCTGAACAACTACTGTGAAGACAAATATATGCATTGTATTAATTGTTGTGGCTGTCCTATAAATGTGTTTTGAGACTGTCTCATTATTTCTTATTAAAAATACTAAAATTATAAAAAATCACTTTCTATTATATTTGCCCTTTTATTTGCCTATAATTTAAAGGATCTTGATTAGGTTACTGTCAACATCTCTAACATGTTTTACAATGTTAAGGATGAGAAACTGAGCTTTTCTCTTTCCCAAGACCAAATCAGTAGAGATTTTGACATATCAAAATTCAGATAAATTGTAACTGTGCCCGGGAGGGTGGGAAAATTCAGGTGTGTTAAATTCATTGTACAGCTGGGAAACCTTAGTTTCTAGAATGTCAGAAACAGTGCCCTGTTTGTTCTTTTCATAGCTCATGCATTTTTGGCCAGTATATTTACCAAGCCAAATAAATGTTTACGCCATCTTTTGTTCTGCTTTAAAACCAAAGACTTAGACTCTCAAAACAACATATGCACTTTTTGCGCAGTAGTTTGATAAACAACAGAGTATGCTAATAATAATCATTATGAGATTTTTTATGATAAAAGTATATCTAAACCAAATTCTCTAGGCACCTAAGAATGCCAAACTGAATATATTACCTAATAAAAGGGCAGCTCAGCTCTATAAATCTCAAGCATAGTGAAGAAAAATTCTCCATAACTACCACCAACTGCATAATAAATAAAGCAACTATTCACCCATGTAAAACAAAGAAAAGAAAGAACTTTGAAAAGTACAAGCATTTCATATCTGTGAACGTTAAAGCAGAGGCTGAAAATCTAGAAAGGCACTATGTATTGCAATAGTCTACTAGAATCTGAAAAGCTAAATGAAACCTTTCCATGGGTACTGGGCAAACAAACCAGCCATGGGCAGCTTTATTGTACCTGACCTAGGTAAAATAGAATGCATGTACTGTAATAGTACATATTCTCCATTTTTTAAAATTGTTATGCATTTGGAACAGGGCTTCGCTATGCAACTTGTACTCATAGTGATCTTCCTATTTTCAGCCTCCCTAGCACTGGGATTACAGGTGTGTGCATCACTCCTGGAGTTGGTCATCAGCTTAGCATGCTAGAAGGTGAGACCAGTGTGGGATATGGCACCAGGGATCAAACCTCAGTCCCTTTACTTGCCTAAGGAGGAGCTTAGTCCATTGAGATATCTCAACAGCTCTTCTCCAAAATTTTAATAAGTGAATATATCAGATCAAAATAATACCAATGTTGTTTCTGCCTAGTTTTGTAGTTCTTGATATTAAATCTTACACAGGTTTGAGATTTATAACTCTCACCCAAATCAGATTGCAATGTGGCTTAGATATTGGCTGTTTCTCATTAGTCACTCAAACACTGAAGTGCTTATACTTCTAACAATGCAAACAAAAAAATAGAAAGAAGTAAAAGACCATAAATAAGTCATATGCTTTGTAAACTGTTTTACATTAAGGAAAATTCGTGCCAATTTTTCTCATAGCCCATTGGTCAAAACTACTGACATACCCTTAACTCTAACTTGAGAGACATTGAAATCAAAAGGGTAACATAGTAAACACTACTGTTTGTTTGGAGCAGACCTCTTTTATTTGTAAGGATAGATGTTTTGTTGTCTCAGGCTGCTTTAAGAAAGTACCGTCATACATATGGCTTAATTACGGAAAACAAAGAAAAGAAATACAAATCATGGAGATTGGAAGTCTTAGACTGGGTGCAAGTATACTTAGGTTCAGCCGTTGCTCTCTCCCAAATTTCAGCCTTGATTTCTCCCTGCATTCGTACATATGGAAATTTTCTCTTGGGTTTTGCAGGACTCTGAATGTCTTCATAACAGCACCATTCTCATGACTTTATCTAACTTCATTATCTTTTGAAGTCCTCAGTAACATCACATGGGGCAGAGAATTTCAACGTATAAATTTTTAAATGTATATGAACTTTCAGCCTAAAACAGTGGTTCCTGCCTTAGTCTCTTGCCTCACTATGTGATCTACACATGCTTTCTTGGACCGCAAAAAAATTAAAATAAATTGGTTTTGGAAAGTGCTAGAACTGTATCAAAGATTAAGGGGAAGGGTGAACATGAAAGTATTGGTTTTGACATACAAGTACATCCAAATATGAAATTATATGTGCCATGAAGAATGTGGATCTTGGTATGGTACATTATGCAAATTACAATACCAACAGTTTTTAAAGCACTTCTGTAAAATTACTTTGTTTATCCAGCTTTTGGGTTTAAAATTTTCATGATGCAAGTGTCAATGTCAGTCCTGAAAGAAGTTTGCAGTAGTGGTAGGTATCATCACATCAAAATAAAGTTAAAACTGGCAATGATGGCATAGATTGGTAATTTCAACACTTGGCAGGGGGAAGCAAGAGGATCATTGCAAGTTTGAGACCAGCCTGGGCTACAAAGTGAGCTCAAGTTCAGCCAGAACTGCACGGGGAGTCCCTGTGTCAAAAGACAGACAGGCAGACAGACAGACAGACAGACAGACAGACAGACAGACACACAGATAGAGAACTGTTGCTTATCAGTGTTCTTTCGAATGAGGTAATAGTTCCCAGAATTCAACACTTTCCCCAAATACATTTCCTAAAATGTATTTTCCAGAATAAAGTAACATGCCTATAACCAAATTTATCAGTAACAAAATTGAAGGATTTGAGATAATTGACTTGGACTAAGTACATCGCCTGGAATTTATCAGTATAGTTTCTAGGCTTACATTGTTTTCAAGTCTTCATGTTGCATTTCCTTCTTGAAGGAAAGCTATGGTGTACCTGTTGCCAATTCCTGTAGGGTGAAAATTTCAGGTAGACCTTACTGGCGTGAATCAAATATTGGGACAAAACAAGGATGTTTTGGACTTAGATTCAAATCCTGACTTAGTCAGTATAA
This sequence comes from Capromys pilorides, assembly GCA_004027915.1. Taxonomy (NCBI): domain Eukaryota; kingdom Metazoa; phylum Chordata; class Mammalia; order Rodentia; family Capromyidae; genus Capromys; species Capromys pilorides. The sequence goes on from PVKN010017582.1 coordinate 12,704, forward strand.
TTGTGGATGCTCTGATGCTTTTACTTTTCATATTTTACTTTCCTCATCAGTAAAACTTATTAAAAACTACTTTGCAAGTCTTTTGATATGATCCAATTAAATAAAATGACATTCCTGGAACATTGGCGGCACTCATTGTGTTGCATTGTTGGTAATAACATTAATATTAGCATCTGTAAAACAAAGAATCAGTAGAAAAATTAGTCTTAGTGACTTATCTGATATCCGTTTTCTTTTGGTCATACTAAGTAAATGTTACTTTATTTTCTTTCCAAAATGAAAATTTCCCAAAATGAATGGTTGTCATTTTTTATGCAAATATGCATTGGAAAATGTTTTTATTTCATCTTCAAATAGGGCCACCATATAATAAATTGGAGGAAAGATTACATGACAGAAGCTAGTCAAACTTTTAAAATGTTATTTATGCATCATTTTAATAACATAGAAAATGACTTATAACATTAAAGATGGCAATCTTGAAAGTCTATACATAATACTATGTATAAGCAAGTTGTAGTGGCACATGCCTATAATCCCAGCCCTTGGGAGGCTAAGGCAGGAGAATTGGTGCAAATTCAAGACCAGCCTGAACTACGAAAGTGAACTCAAGGTCAGCCTCAACTGCATAGTGAGACCTGTCTCAAAAAGTTAAACAAAAATAGTATGTGTAGTAGTAGTTTCTCCTACTGTACAGTACTGTGTATAGTAAGAAACATATTCAGAGGAAAAAAAAAAAACTTGGAGGGAAGAGTGCTAAATCACTTTATATCCAAGATATTATAAAAGAATGATTTTTATTTTTATTCTATATTAGCCTAATTTTTGTTATTGAGAATATATGCATAGTATAACTAAACAAAACCTCATTGACTAAAAATATCTATCTATATCTGTATCTGTATCTATATCTATATATCCCTCATTAATCTTTCACCTTATATATCTGACCTGTGATACATTAATTGCAGAGGAATTATTTCATGAGCTTTCCAAGGGAACTCTAAGGGGTGGATACTGCTAATGCTATCGTTCTTTGTGTGTGTGTGTGTGTGTGTGTGTGTGTGTGTGTGTGTCTTTTTGAGACAGGTCTTGCTATACAGTGCAGGCTGGTTTTAAGCTCACTTTTGCAGTCCAGGCTGGTCTCGAACTCACATCAATCCTCCTGCCTCAGCCTCCTGAGTGCTGGGATTACAGGCATGCACCAATACGCTCGGCCTGCTATTGTTCTTTTCACTTGATAAAATTGAGTCTTGAAGGCAGTAGTAAGTTACCAAGATTGTCCAATCATTCAAGGGATCATGCATTGGAAATCCTAGGTGCTTGCCCCAGCGTGTAAAATTTGGGCTGCTTCAATTTTCCCTTCCCTTGTGAATCAGATGCAGAGATAGCCTACTTATTGGAATGTTATAGAATTAATGTAAGAATAGAGCTGGATGAACTTAATGCTTCCATTGCATGGAGAATGGTTTTACTTCCATAAGAGAGTAAAGTGGGATGCTTATTTTGTATTCAGGAGAGTCAAACACAAATTAATGGGCAAGTAGGTTAACATGCAGGGTTTTGGTGCCATGGAATTAGCAGAAAGCTGGGTAAGTCTTGAGGAACAGTGAAACACATTTTAGCATCCTACTTAAAGTGAGGCATTTGCACAAGAAACATTGGCTAATTGGATGGGGGCTTTTGCATTCCTCACATCCCTGTTCATAGCTCACAACGCAAGCTGTGAATCCTCCTGCATTCCAGCCTACAGGACAATGTGTGGTAAGGAAGAGTGGAGTCTGTTTTCCTTTAGCATGAGAAATGCATGGTTTGTTTAAATTTCAATCATTTAAGATATAAGTTAAGCTAAGGCCCCCAATTAAGCAGAAAGCCACCAATGCTATGCAAATGAAAATAAAATTTAGTATGTTGGTGACTTCAACAAGAGTTCTTCAGTTGTTCAGTGTTGAGTTATGCTGAGATGAACTTTCAAGTTAAATTTTATACATAAAGTTAATTATGATCTTCTACATACCCACAATGTCTTAATGTATACTAATATGAATATTTGACTGTGCAAAATGTTTCTTTAAATTTAGTTAGGATTCGCCTACATGTGTTGAAAAGAGAAACGCTCATGGACAGAAAGACATCTTCAGAGGATACACAGTGCAGAAAAGCACATGTCATTTTGGTAATGATCTTGGATTTTAGTCTCATGTTGAAGAAATATAAATATAAAATGGTTTCTCTATGATTTTATGTAATAGATCGAACACAAGCATTGTAACGTGCACTGTTCAGGGGCTGCTGGGCCTGAAATATGACCAGCATAGAGTTGGATAAGATGTTGACACTGTTCTGTATCAGATAAAGATATAGTAGCCAAAAATATTGAAGATCTTTGGGACTTGGTCATTGCAAAACTCACTGAGTTGTAAATGGCTAATTTCATACCCAGTATCCAGCCCACTTTAGGCAGTAAGAACATTTCTGTTCCGGAAACAAGTGCCTTCAGTCTGTCTGAGTATGGTGGAGCTGACTCCAGTGCTAGTGTTACAAGCTGAGTGTGTTACAGTCTTCAGCAAGCAGGCCTCCAGAAAAGGATGCAGGGTAGTGAGTGGCCCCAACTGGGCAGATCTGAATCTTAGAGTCTTAAGGGGTGAAAAACCATTTTCATCCTAATTTTTGATGGAGAGACGATGTCTTGTTTAAATTAAACCTTAGTTGGGCCAAAGACTTAGCTCAACATGATAAGTGCCTATTTAGGCAGGCACAGGAACCAGGGTTTGATTCTTTAGCACCACATGTTCCACAGGCCCCACCCCTGACAGTACTGAGTCAACAACGGAGACCTGGAGTAGTACTGCACACCTGCAATTCCAGTGCTAGAGAGGCTGAAAACTGTAAGATCACCTTGAGTCTGAGTTGTGTAGTGAGCTCCTGTACCAAATACATAATAAAAATTAAAAAATAGGGGGACTACCTGCTCAGGACTCCCCTCCTGTCCCTCTTTCAAACAGGAGCTTTCTTTCCCCTAATAAATATATTCTGTTCATAAAAAATTAAAAATAAAAATTAATTAATTAAAGATCAGAGGCTATGTGTCTGTATAGGCTGACAAAATGAGGAAGATAATATGCAGAAAGATTTTTTGCAAGCAACAACTGAACAGGAGTAAACAAAGACCACAATAATAATAAACAAAATTTCAACCTCAAACCCATTGAATAAGCTCATTGAGTGAGCTAACTCTGAAGTCACATGTACATCTGGACTTTTCATTTATGTAATCTAAGACAACTACTTTTCTGCTCATTCTGGTCTGAAAAATATGCATTTGTGCCAATTAACACATCCACACATGCGACCAAGTGTATATGGGAGAGTATTTGTACCTGGTAAGGCAAATATATTGTTAGCTACACACAAAAATAAAAATGTAGTTGAGAATAGTGCTGTATGCCTGTAATCCTAGCCCTGAGAAAAGCCAAAGAAAGATTGCAATTAACTCCTCCCTAAAATAGCAACTTAGACCTACACTCAAAATAAAATAAAAAGAACTAGGGATGTATTCCTATGGAAATACTCAGAGTTTTCATCATGGAAAATGTGTTTGATTTACAAGTAGAGTAATTTGTTTTAAAATAAATAAAAGGAATCTGGATCTCTCTCCCCAAGTTATAGAGAACATCAAGATTTGTATTTTCAAAGTGGAAAGCCAATAGATGAGTCAGCAATAGCGATAACGGCATTTAGAAATACGTGGTTCTGTAGTCCATAAGAAATAAAGTGACCTTTAACAAAAGCTTCTGCATAAACCACTGCATTGGAAAAACAAGGAGTTATATATTCATATTAGTCAGAGACTTCTAGCATAAGTCTAAAAATATGTAGCTACATGTGGATAGATTTATATCAATGATGCCCTTAGCCTAAACTTGAGTAAGTTTCAGAATTACTCCTGGACCAAGAAGAACATCATGAGTCCTTTATGGGTTGTGCGTTGCACTCCAGTATAAACTCTACAGAGCCCATTTGCCATCATAAAATGATGCTTTGCTTAACATGGTGAACATAGACATCTCCAAGGGTTGATGTGATCACAGTTATCATTGATTCCCTTCTCTTCTTAATAAGTTGGTAGAAAGCATCATTTTTCTGGCCTATGAAAGAGGGAGGTGAAGTTTTCCTATTTGGAAAATTGCTCCTACTTAATTCTTTGTTTCTATTATTTTGTTCTTAGGTGTGCAAAAAGGAAAATCTTTTTTTTGCAACTGAAACAATAGTTTAGCTATGACTTAGAAATAAGTTTACATTCCAGATCTGCTGATATACATAGCTGGACACTAGATAAGATCAAGATAAATGTAACAATGATCAGTCTGAATGCGCATTAACTTATTATGAAATTCTATTAGATTACAGGTCTTGAGTAATTATCTTTTTAAATATTATTCCTTTCTAAGAAAGTTATGAAAAAAGTAATATTTCTCCTTATATAACATGATAATGATACCTGCAATATTTTCATTTCAAGTAACAACTGGCATATAAGGACTTGCTAGTGATTTTTT